>JAJOOO010003415.1:0-18223 GCA_029582685.1 Solanum piurae
ACCCTAAACCATAAGAAATCCTAAATCCTATAAATCCTAAAATAAACCCTCAAAACCATTTAAACCCCCAAAAAACCCTAAGCTCTAAATCCTAAAAAAATTGTAAACCCTGAACCTAAAAAATACAAAAAAACCCACAACCCTAAAAAAAACAAAGAAACACTTAACCCTTAAAAAACCTAAAAAAACCAAAAAAAAACCTAAACCTAAAAAAAACTCTAAACTTTAAATCCTATAAAGCTCTAAATCGTAAATGCTTAACCTTAAAACACACAAAAAAAACTTAAAGCCATACACCCTAATCATATAAAATCCTACAAACCCTTAACCTAAGAAACCCAAAGCCCTAAACCCTAAAAACCTAAATAAAACCCTTAACATAAAACCCTATACCTAAAAAAAACCTAAGCCCTAAACCCTAATCTAAAACTCTAAATCCTAAACCTAAAACACTAAGAAACTCTAAACCCTAAACCTTAAAAAACCCTAAAACCTATAAACCAAGAAATTAACCTTAAAAAATCATTTAAAACCCCTACAAAACCCTAAGCTATAAATAAGAAACCCTAAGAAACACATAACCCTTGAAAACCCTAAAGAACCCAAAAACCCATAAAACTAGACTTTATGAAACCTTAAATCATATAAACCCTAAAATAAACCCTAAAAACCATTTTAAAACCCTACAAAACCCTAATCCCTAATCCCTAAACCCAAATTCCTAAAATCCGTTAACCCTAAACCCACAAAACACAAAAAAATCATAAACCCTAAGAAACACTTAACCCTTAAAAACCCAAAAAATAGAAAAACCCCTAAACCGAAAAAACTCAAAGCTCTAAACCCTATATAGCCCTAAATTGTGTATGCTAAACCCTAAGAAACATAGAAAAACCTAAGCCGTAAACCCTAAACCTCTAAAACCCTTAAAACACTGAACCTAAAAAACTCAAATTCCTAAATCCTAAAAACCTAGATAAAACACTTAACCAAAAACCATAAACCTAAAAAAACCGTTAACCTAAAAAATCATAAACCCTAACCGAAAACCCAAAATTCTAAACCAAAAACCCTAAGAAACCCTAAACCCTAAAACTTAAGAAACCTAAAATCCTATAAACCCTAAAATAAACCCTAAAAACAATTCAAAACCCCTAAGATCTAAACCCTAAATCCTAAAAATTCGTAAACCCTAAGCCTAAAAAAGCCAAAAAAAACCTAAATCCTAAACCCCAAAAATCCCTAAGAAACACTTGACCCTTAAAAATCCTAAAAAACACAAAAAACCTAAACCTAAAAAAAAACTCTAAGTTGTAAACCTTATAAAGCCCTAAATCATATATGTTAAACCCTAAAAAACACAATAATAACCCTAGGCCCTAAATCCTCAACCTATAAAATCCTTTAAGCCTTAACCTAAATAACCAAATCCCTAAACCTAAAAAAACCTTAAGACCTAAACCCTAACCTAAAACTCTAATCCTATAAACCATAAAATAAACCCTACAAACCATTTAAAACCCCTAAAAACCCTAAGATCTAAACCCTAAATCCTAAAAATCCGTGAACCCTAAACATAAAAAATACAATAAATCATAAGACCTAAACCCTAAGAAAAACTTAACCCTTAAAAACCCAAAAAACCCCTAAAACCTCTAAACCTAAAAAACTCAAAGCTCTAAACCATATAAAGACCTAAATCGTTAACCTATAAAACCTTAAAAAACACAAAATAATCCTAAGCCCTAAACCCTTAACCTATAAAACCGTAAAAAACATTAACCTAAAAAACCCAAAGGACTTAACCCTAAAAACTTAGATAAAAACCTTAACCTAAAACCCTAACCAAAAAAATCCTAAACCTCACCTAAACCCTAAATCCCTAAGAGACACTAAACCCTAAACCTTAAGAAACCCAAAATCCTATAAACCCTAAAATTCATTTAAAACCCCTACAAAACCCCAAGCTCTAAACCCTAAATCCTAAAAATCCGTAAAGACTAAACCTAAAAAACACAAAAGAAAACCCTACACCTAAAATACTCTAGGCTCTAAACCCTATAAAGCCCTAAATTGTATATGCTAAACCCTAAAAAAAATATAAAAACCCTAAGCCCTAAACCATAAACCTATAATACCCTAAAAAACCTTAACCTAAAAAACCCAAAGCCCTAAACCCTAAAAACCTTGATAAAACTCTTAACCTAAACCCTAAACGTAAATACGCTAAGCCCTAAACCTTAAACCCTAACCTAAAACAGTAAATCCTAAACTTAAGACTCTAAACCCTAAGAACCCTAAACCTCAAACCTTAAGAAACCCTAAATCCTATAAACCCTAAAAACCATTTAAAACCCCTACAAAACCCTAACCTCTAAACACTAAATCCTAAAAATTTGTAAACCCTAATCCTAAAAACTCAAAAAAACCCTAAGGCCTAAACCGTAAACCCTAAAAACCCCTAAGAAACACTTAAACCTTAAAAACACTAAAAACCCACAAACCCGTAAACCTAAAAAAGTCTAAGCTCAAAACCCTA
Organism: Solanum piurae; assembly: GCA_029582685.1. NCBI lineage: Eukaryota > Viridiplantae > Streptophyta > Magnoliopsida > Solanales > Solanaceae > Solanum > Solanum piurae. The sequence continues at coordinate 2,540 of JAJOOO010003415.1, forward strand.
TAAAGCCCTAAATAGTATATGCTAAACCCAAAAAAACGCAAAAATAAAACCTAAGCCTTGAACCCTAAACCTATAAAACCCTAAAAACCTAGATAAAAACCTTAGCCTAAAAAATCCTAAACCCTAACCTAAAACCCTAAATCCTAAACCAAAAAACCCTAAGAAACTCAAAACCCTAACCTTAAGAAACCATAAATCCTATAAGCCCCAAAATAAACCCTAAAAAAGATTTAAAACCCCTAAAACCCTAAGATCTAAACACTAAATCATAAAAATCCGTAAACAATCAAACTAAAATCACAAAAAAAACCTAAGCCCTAAAAAACCCTAAGAAACACTTAACCCTTAAGAACCGTAAAAAGACCCAAAACACCTAAACCTAAAAAACTCAAAGCTCTAAACCCTATAAAGCCCTAAATTGTATATGCTAAATCCTCCAAAACACGGAAAAAAAACCTAAGCTCTAAACCCTAAACCTATAAAATCCTAAAAAACCTTAACCTAAAAAACCCAAAGCCTTACCCTAAAAACCTAGACAACACCCATAACCTAAAACCCTAATCCTTAAAGCCTAAACCCTAACCTAAACCCAAAGACACCCTAAATCCTAAACCTTAATAAACCCTAAAAACAATTTTAAATCCTAAAAACACTACACTCTAAACCCTAAATTTTAAAAATCTGTAAACCCCAAATCTAGAAAACATAAAAATACCCTAATCCCTAAACCCTAATCCTTAAAAGATCCTAAGAAACACTTAACCCTTATAAACCTTAAAAAAACCCAAAACCTAAAAAACTCTAAGCTCTAAACCCTATAAAGCCCTAAATCATATATACTAAACCCTAAAAAACACAAAAAAAAAACCCAAAGCCCTAAACTCTAAATTTTTAGATAAAACCAGAAGCCCTAATCCCTAAACCCTAACCTAAACACAAAGAAACCCTAAACCTTATGAAACCCTAAATCCTATAAACCCTAAAAATCATTTAAAACCCCTACAAAACGCGAAGCTCTATTCCCTAAATTTTGTAAATACATAAGCACTAAACCTAAAAAATACAAAAGAAAACCCTAAGCCCTAAACCCTAAATCTCAAAAAACCCTAAGAAACACTTAACCCTTGAAAACACAAAAAAAACATAAGCCCTAAACCCTAAACCTATTAAACCCTAAAAAAAAAACCTAAAAAACCCAAAGCCCTAAACCCTAAAAACCTAGCTAAAACACTTAACCTAAAACCCTAAACCTAAACCTAAGAAACCGTAAACCGTAAACCTAAAGAAACCCTAAATCCCATAAACCCTAAAATAAACCCTAAATATCATTTAAAACCCCTATAAAACCCTAGCTCTATACCCTAAATCCTAAAAATCCGTAAACCTAAAAAGCCTCTAAGGCCTAAACCCTTAACTCTAACCTAAAACCCTAAATCCTAAACCTAAAAATTCTAAAAAACCCTAAATCCTATAAAAACCTAAAAACCCGAAGCTCTAAATCTAAATCCTAAAAATCCATAAATCCTAAACCTAAAAACACACAAAAAAAACACTAAGCCCTAAACCATAAACCCTACTAAGAAACACTTAACCCTTGAAAATCCTAAAAAACCCAAAAATCCCTATATCAAAAAACACTTTAAGCTGTAAACACTATAAACCCTAATTCGTAGATGCTAAACCCTAAAAAAAACAAAAAAAAAACCCTAAGCCCTATACCCTAAACATATAAAACCAGAAAAACCTTAACCTAAAAATCCCAAAGCCGTAAACCTTAAAAATATAGATAAAACCCTTAACTTAAAACCCTAAGCCCTATACCCTAACCTAAACCCGTAAACCCCTAAATCCTAAACCTAAAGCCCTATGAAATCTTAAACCTTAAATCATAACAAACCCTAAATCCTATGAACCCTATAATAAACCCTAAACACAATTAAGAACCCCTTCAAAACCCTGAGCACTAAACCCTAAATCCTAAAAATCCGTAAACCCTAAACCTAAAAAATTCCCTAAGCCCTAAACCCTAAATCGAAAGAAACACTTAACCCTTAAAAATCCTAAAAAACCTAAAAACTCCTAAATATAAAAAAGGCTAAGCTATAAACAATATATAGCCCTAAATCATATATGCTAAAGCCTAAAGACACATTAAAAACCCTAAGCCCTAAATTCCAAACCTATAGAACCCTAAGCCCTAAACCCTAAAACATAGATAAAATCCTCAACCTAAAATGCTAAACCTAAAAAACCCCTAAGCCCTAAACAGTAAACCCTAACCTAAAACCCTAAATCCTAATCCTAAAACCCAAAGAAACCCTAAACCCTAAACCTTATGAAACCCTAAATCCTATAAACCATAAGAACCATTTAATAGCTCTATAAAATCCTAAGCTTTAAACCCTAAATCCTAAAAATCCGTAAATTCTTAACCTAAAAACCATAAAAAAACGCTAAGCCCTAACTAAGCCCTAAACCCTAAAAAACATTTAACCCTTGAAAACCCTAAAAAAACGGAGAAACCCCTAAACCAAAAAAAGTGTAATCTGTAAACTCTATAAAGCCCTAAATCGAATATGCTAAATCCTAAAAACACAATAAAAATCCTAAGCCCTAAACCCTATACCTATAAGATCCTAAAAAACCTTAACCTAAAAATCCCAAATCCCTAAACTCTAAAAATCTAAATAAAACCCTTAACTTCAAAACCGTAAACCTAAAAAAACCCTAAGCCCTTAACCCTAACCTAAAACTCTAAATCCTAAATCTATAACCCTAAGAATCCCTAACCCCTAAACCCTAAACCTCAAGAAATTCTAAATCATATTAACCCTAAAAACCATTTGAAACCCCTACAAAACCCTAAACTCTAAACCATAAACCTTAAAAAACCCTAACAAACACTTAACCCTTAAAAATCCTAAAAAAACCCAAAAACTCCAAAACTTAAAAAACTCTAAGCTTTAAACCCTATGAAGCCATAAATCGTATATGCTAAACCCTAAAAACACACACAAAAAAAAAGCTTAAACCATAAACCTATAAAACTTTAAAAAACTTAACCTAAAAATTCCAAAGCTATAAACCCTTAAACCCTAGATAAAACCCTTAACCTAAAAAAACCTAAGCCCTAAACCCTAAACCCTAACCTAAAACCCTAATTGCTAAACCTAAAACCCTAAGAAACCCTAAACCCTAAACCTTAAGAAACCCTAAATACTATAAACCCTGATATAAACCCTAAAAACCGTTTAAAAGCCCTACAAAACCCTAAGGTCAAAACCCTAAATCCTAAAAATCCAAAAACCTAAAACCTTAAAAACACAACAAAACCGTAAGACTTAAACCCTAAACCCTAGAAAACCCTAAGAAACACTTCACCCTGAAAAAACCCTTAAAACCCCTACCTAAAAAAACTCTAAGCTCTAAACCATATAAAACCCTAAAAAACACAAAATAAAAAATCTAAGCCCTAAACCATAAACCTATAAAACCCTTAAAAACCTTACCCGAAAAATTCGAAAGCTCTAAACCCTTAAAACCAAGATAAAACCCTTAACCTAAAAAAAACCTAAACCCTACACTAAAACTCTAAATCATAAACCTAAAACCTTAAGAAACCCTAAATCCTTTAACCCTAAAATAAACACTAAAAACCCTAAGAAACAGTTAACTCTTAAAGACCCTAAAACCCCCCAAAACCCCTAATCCTAAAAAACTCTAAGCTCTAAACCCTATAAACCCCTAAATCTTATATGCTAAACCCTAAAAAACACAAAAAAAACCTAAGCCCTAAACCATAAACCTTAAACCCTAAAAAACCTTAAGCTAAGAAACCCAAAGCCCTAAACCCTAAAAACCTAGATAAAACCTTTAACCAAAAACCATAAACCTAAAAAATCTGTAAGCCTTAATCCCTAAACCCTAACCTAAAACCCCAAATCCTAAACCTAAAACCCTAAGAAAACCTATGCCAAAACATTAAAAAATCCTAAATCCTATCAAGCCTAATATAAACCCTACAAAGCATTTAAAATCCCTACAAAACCCTAAGCTCTAAACCCTAAATCCTAAATCCTAAAACTCTATAAACCTTAAACCTTAAAAATACAAAAAAAACCTAAGCGCTAAACCCTAAGAAACACTTAACCCTCAAAAATACTAAAAACCCCAAAAACCCTAAACCTAAAAAAACTCTAAGCTCTAAACCCTATAAAGCCCTAAATTGTATATGCTAAACCCTAAAAAGTACAAAAAAACCTTAAGCCCTAAACCCTAAACCATTAAAACCCTAAAACACCTTAACCTAAAAAACCCAAATCCCTAAAAACCTAGATAAAACCCTTAACCTAAAACCCTAAACCTACAAACCCAAAGACCTAACCCCTAAACCCTAACCTAAAACCCAAAATACTAAACCTAAAACCCTGAACCCTAAACCTTAAGAAACCCCAAATCCTATGAACCCTAAAATAAACACTAAAAACTATTTAAAACCCCTTCAAACCCTAAGGTCTGAACCCTAAATTCTAAAACAGACAAAAAAACTCTAAGCCCTAAACCTTAAAAAAAACCTAAGAAACACACTACCCTTAACCTAAAAAAACTCTAAATCCTTACCTAAAACCCTATATCTTAAACCTAAAGCCCTAAGAAACCCTAAACCCTAAATCCTATAAACCCTAAAAACCATTGACAACCCCTAAGCTCAAAACCCTAAATCCTAAAAATCCGTAAACGCTAAACCTAAAAAACAAAAAAAAAACTAAGCCCTAAACCCTAAAAAAAACTAATAAACACTTAACCGTAAAAAACCCCAATAACTCCTAAACCTAAAAACCTCTAAGCTCTAAACCCTATAAAGCCATAAATCGTATATTCTAAACCCTGAAAACACAAAAGAAAACCCTAAGCCCTAAACCCTAAACGTATAAAATCTTTAAAAACCTTAACCTAAAACACCCAAATCCCTAAACCCTAAAAACCTCGATAAAACCCTTAACCTAAAACCCTAAACCTAAAAAAACAATAAGCCCTAACCTAAAACCCTAAACCTAAAAAAACAATAAGCCCTAACCTAAAACCCTAAGAAACCCTAAACATTAATAAACCCAAAATCCTTTAAACCCTAAACTAAAACTTAAAAACCAATTAAAACCCCTACAAAAGCCTAAGCTCTAAACCCTAAATCCTAAAAATCTGTAAACTCTAAACTTGAAAAACATTTTTAAAAAAAAACCTAAGCCTTAAACCCTAAACCCTAAGAAACACTTAACCCTTAAAAACCCTAAGCTCAAAATCCTGTAAAGCCCTAAATCGTATATGCTAAACCCTAAAAAACATAAAGAAAAACATAAGCCCTAAACCCTACACCTATAAAATCCTGAAAAACCGTAGCCTAAAGAACACAAAGCCCTAAAACCTAAAAACCTAGATAAAACCCTAAACACAAAAAAAAAACCTATGCCCTAAACCCTAACCTAAAATCCTAAACCTAAAAAAGCCCTAAGCCCTAAACCCTAAACCCTAACCTAAAACCCTAAATCCTAGACCTTAAACCCTAAATCTTATGTAACCCTAAATCCAATAAATCCTAAAAATATGTAAACCTTAAACACTAAGAAACACTTAACCCTTAAAAATCCTAAAAACCCCAAAATTCCCAAAATTGACAAAACTCTAAACTCTAAAATGTATAAAGCCCTAAATCGTATATGCTAAATCCTAAAAAATTCAAAAAACAAAAACCCTAAGCCCTAAGCCCTAAACCTTAAACCTATAAAACCCAAAAACCCTTAACCTAAAAAACCCAAAGCACTAAACCTTAAAAACCCTAACCTAAAGCCCTAAACCTAATAAAACCCTAAGTCCTAAACCCTTAACCCTAACGTAAAAACCTAAATCTTAACATAAAATCCTAAGAAACCATAAATCCAATAAACCCTTAAAACCATTTAAAAGCCCAACAAAACCCTAAGATCTAAATCCTAAATCCTAAAAATCCATAAATCCTAAACCTAAAAAACACAAAAAGATCCTAAACCCTAAGGAACACTTAACGTTTAAAAACCCTAAAAATAGAAAAACACCTAAGCCTAAAAAACTCAAAGCTCTAAACCATATAAAGCCCTAAATCGTATATGCTCAACCCTAAGAAACACAAAAAACCTAAGCCGTAAACCCTAAGACTATAAAACCCTTAAAAACCTTAACCCAAAAAACCCAAATCCCTAAACCCTAAAAACCTAGATAAAACACTTAACCAAAAACCATAAACCTAAAAAAACCCTAAACCTAAAAAATCCTAAACCCTAATCGAAAACCCTAAATTCGAAACCTAAAGCCCTAAGATACCTTAAACCCTAAACCTTAAGAAACCCTAAATCCTATAAACCCTAAAATGAACCCTAAAAACAATTCAAAACCCCTAAAACCCCTAAGATCTAAACCCTAAATCCTAAAAATTCATAAACCCTAAACCTAAACAAGACAAAAAACAAACTAAACCCTAAAAATCCCTAAGAAACACTTAATCCTTAAAACCCTAAAAAACACAAAAACCCCTAAACCTAAAAAAACTCTAAGCTATAAATCTTATAAAGCCCTAAATCGTATATCCTAAACCCTAAAAAACACAATAATAACCATAGGCCCTAAATCCGCAACCTAAAAAATCCTAAAAACCTTAACCTAAATAACCAAAGCCCTAAACCTTAAACCTAAAAAAACCTTAAGCCTTAAACCCTAAACCCTAACCTAAAACTCTAATCCTGTAAACCATAAAATAAACCCTACAAATCATTTAAAACCCTAACATCTAAACCCTAAATCCTAATAATCCGTGAACCCTAAAACTAAAAACACTAAAAAAATCAAAAACCCTAAAGCCTAAGCCCAAAAAACCAATAAGAAACATTTAACCCTTAAAAACAATAAAAAGACCCAAAAACCTCTAAACCTAAAAAAACTCTAAGCTCTAAACCCAATAAAGCCCTAATCATATATGCTAAACCTTAAAAAACACAAAAAACCCTAAGTCGTAGACCTTAAAAAACAATAACCAAAACCCTAAATCCTAAATATCTCTGAACACTAAACGCTAAAAAAAAACCTAAGTCCTAAACCCAAAAGTCCTAGATAAAACCCTAAACATAAATAAATAAATAAAAAACCTAAGCTCTAAACCCTAAACCCTAAACCCTAAACCCTAACCTAAATCCCTAAATTCTAAACCATAAACCATAAGAAACCATAAACCCTAAACCTTAAGAAACCCTAAAATAAACCATACAATCCATTTAAAACCCCTACAAAACATTAAGCTCTAAACCCTAAATCCTGAAAATCTGTAAATCCTAAACGTAAAAAACACAAAAAAAACCTACGCCCTAAACCTTAAACTCTAAAAAACCATAAGAAATACTTAATCCTTAAAAACCAAAAAAAAACCCCTAAAAAACGCTAAACCAAAAACCCTAAACCTAAAAAATTCTAAGCCCTTAACCCCAAACCCTTACCTAAAATGCTAAATACTAAACATAAAACCCCAAGAAACCCTAAACCTTAAGAAACCGTAAATCCTATAATCCTTAAATAAACGCTAAAACCCATTTAAAGCCCCTACAAAACCCTAAGCTCTAAACCCAAAATTCAAAAAATATGTAAATCCTAAACCTAAAAAACACAAAAATTCAGAAGACCTAAACCCTAAGAAAAATTTAAACCTTAAAAACCCTAAAACCTCTAAACCTAAAAAACTCTAAGCTCTAAACCATATAAACCCCTAAACCGTTAACCTATAAAACCCTAAAAATCACAAAAATATCCTAAGCCCTAAACCCTTAACCTATAAAACCGTAAAAAACATTAACCTAAAAAACCCAAAGCACTTAACCCTAAAAACCTAGATAAAAACCTTAACCTAAAACCCTAACCAAAAAAACCCTAAGCCTTAAACCCTAAACCCTAAATCCTAAACCTAAAACCCTAAGAGACCATAAACCCTAAATCTTAAGAAACCCTAAATCCTATAAACTCTAAAATAAACCCTAAAAATCATTAAAACCCCTACAAAACCCCAAGCTCTAAACCCTACATACTAAAAATCCGTAAACACTAAACCTACAAAACACAAAAAAACCCTAAACCTAAAAAAAACTAGGCTCCAAACCCTATAAAGCCCTAAATTTTATAAGCTAAACCCTAAAAAAAATACAAAATACCATAAGCCCTAAACCATAAACCTATAATACCTTAAAAAACCTTAACCTAAAAAACCCAAAGCCCTAAACCCTAAAAACCTAGATAAAACTTTTAACCTAAAACCCTAAACCTAAAAAATGCTAAGCCCTAAACCTTAAACCCTAACCTAAAACTGTAAATCCTAAACTTAAAACTCTAAACCCTAGGAACCCTAAACCCCAAACCTTAAAAAACCCTTAATCCTATAAACCCAAAAAGCCATTTAAAACCCCAACAAAACCCCTACAAATCCCTACGCTCGAAACCCTAAATCCTAAACATCTGTAAACCCTAAATCTGAAAAACACAAAAAACCCTAAGTCCAAAATCTTAAACCCTAAGAAACACTTAATCCTTAAAATCCCTAAAAACCCAAAAACTCCTAAACCTAAAAAACTCTAAGCTCTAAACCCTATAAAGCCCTAAATCGTAAATGATAAACCCTACAAAACACAAAAAAAACCTATGCCCTTAACCATAAACCTATAAAACCCTAAAAACCCAAATTCCTAAACCATAAAACCCTAGATAAAATCCTTAACCTATAACCCTAAACCTAAAAAAACCCTAACCTAAAACTCTAAATCCCAACCTAAAACACTAAATCCTAAACCTAAAACCCTAACCATAAAAAACCTCTAAACCCTAACCTAAAACCCTAAACCCTAAAAATAAGAAACCCTAAATCCTATAACCCCTAAAAAAACCCTAAAACCATTTAAAACCCCTAAAAACCTTAAGCTCTAAACCCTAAATCCTAAAAATCCTAAAACCCTAAACCTATAAAACACAAAAAAAAACCTAAGCCGTAAACCCTAAGAAACACTTAACCCTTAAAAACCCCTAAACCTAAAAAAACTCGAAGCTCTAAACCCTTTAAAGCCCTAAATTGTATATGCTAAAACCCTAAAAATAAATTTTAAAAAAACCCTAAGCCCTAAACCCCAAACCTATAAAAGCCTAATACCCTTAACATAATAAAAGTCAAAGCCCTAATCCCTAAGAACCTAGATAAAACCCTTAACCTGAAACCCTAAACCTAAAATAACCCTAAGCCCAAAACTCTAAATCCTAAACGTAATACCCTAAGACACCCTAATCCTAAACCTTAAGAAACCCTAAATCCTATAAACCCTAAAATAAACCCTTAAAACCATTTAAAGCACCTAAAAAACCCTAAGCTCTAATCCCAAAATCCTAAGAATCAGTAAACACTAAACCTAAAAAACAAAAAAAAAACCTAATTCCTAAACCCTAAACCCTAAAGAACCCTAAGAAACACACCCTTAAAAACCCTAAAAAATCCAAAAACCCCTACACCTAAAAAACTCTATTCTCTAAACCCTATAAACCTTAAATCATGTATGCTAAACCCTAGAAAACACAAAAAAAAGCTAAGCCCTAAACCCTAAACCTATAAAATCCTAAAAAACTTTCACCGAAAAAACCCAAAGCCCTAAACCTTAAATACCTAAATATAACCATTAACCTAAAAACCAAAACATAAATATAACCTTTAACCTAAAACCCTAAACCTAAAATAACCCTAAGCCCTAAACCCTAAACCCTAAACCCTAACCTAAAACTATAAATCCTAAACCTAAAACCATAAGAAATCCTAAACCTTAAGAAATCTTAAACCTTCAGAAACCCTAAATCCTATAAACCCTAAAAACCATTTAAAACCCCTAAAATCCCTAAGCTCTAAAGCATAAAACCTAAAACTTCTAAGAAACACTTAACCCTTAAAAACCCTAAAAAATATATAAACTCCTATACCTAAAACACCCTAAGCTCTAAACCTTATAATGCCCTAAATCGTATGTGCTAAACCCTAAAAAACACAACAAAACCTTAATCCTAAACCTAAAACCCTAAGAAACCCTAAACTTTAAACCTTAAATAACCCTAAGTCCTATAAACCCTAATGTAAACCCTAAAAAGCATTTAAAACCCCCCACAAAACCCTATACTCTAAGCCCTAAATCCTAAAAAATTGTAAACCTTAAACCGAAAAAACACAAAAAAAAACCCTAAGCCATAAATCCTAGAAAACCTTAAGAAACACTAAACCCTTACAAACCCTAAAAAACCCAAAAACCCCTATACTTAAAAAAACTCTAAGCTCTAACTCTATAAAACCCTTAATCGTATATGCTAAACCCTATAAAACTCCAAAGAACATTAAACCCTAAACCCTAAACCTATAAAATCTATAAAACCCTAAAAAACCTTAACCGAAAAAACTCAAAGCCCTAAACCATAAAAACCTACATAAAACTCTGCCCTAAACCGTAATATGTAACCTAAAACCCTAAATCCTAAACCTAAAACCCTTAAAAACCCTAAACCTTAAGAAACCCTAAATCCTATAAATCCTAAAATAAAGCCTAAAATTCATGTAAAACCCCTACAAAATCATAAACTCTAAACCCTAAATCCTAAAAATCTGTAAACCCTAAACTTAAAAAACACAAAAAACCCGTAAGCCCTAAACCCTAGAGCACCCTAAGAAATACTTATACCTTAAGAACCCAAAATAATACAAAAACTCCTACACCTAAAAACTCTAAGCTCTAAACCCAATAAACCCCTAAATTGTATAGACCAAACCCAAAAAAACACAAAAAACAGACCCTAAACCCTAAACCAAAACATATAAAATCCTAAAAACCCTTAACCTAAAAAACTCAAAGCCCTAAATCCTAAAAACCTGGATAAAACTCTTAAACCCTTACCCTAAAACCCTAAACCTAAAAAACCCTTAAGCCCTAAAGCCTAAATCTTAACCTAAAACCCTAACTCCTAAACTAAAATCCTAAGAAATCCTAAACCCTTAACCTTAAGAAACCCTAAGTCCTATGAACCCTAAAACCCATTTAAAATCTCTAAAAAACCCTAAACCTAAAAACACAAAAAACCCTATGCCCTAAACCCAAAACCCTAAAAAACCCTAAGAAACATTTAACCCTTAAAAACCCTAAAAAACCTAAAACTCCTAAACCTAAAAAACTCTAAGCTCTAAACCCTATAAAGCCCTAAATTGTATATGCTAAACCCTAAAAAACTCAAAAAAAAAACTTAGTCGTCAACCCTAAACCTATAAAACCCTTCAAAACTATAACCTAAAAAACCCAAAGCCCTAAACCTTAAAAATTTAGATAAAACCCTTAACCTAAATCCCTAAACCTAAAAAAACCCTAAGCCCTAAACCCTAAACCTTAACATAAAACCTAACTTCTAAACTAAAACCCTAAACCCTTAACCTTAAGAAACACTAAGTCCTATGAACCCTAAAAACCATTTAAAACCCCTACAAAACCCAAAGCTCAAAACCCTAACCTTAAAAACACAAAAAAACCCTATGCCCTAAACCTAAAACCCTAAGAAACACATAACCGTTAAAACCCCTAAAAACCCTAAAACTCATAAACCTAAAAAACTCTAAGCTCTAAACCCTATAAATCCCTAAATCGTATATGCTAAATCTTTAAAAACAGAAAAAAAAAACCTTAGTCGTCAATCCTAAACCTATAAAACCCTTAAAACAATTACCTAAAAACCCCAAACGCCTAAACCCTAAAAGCCTAGAGAAAATCCTTAACCTTAAAAAACTCTAAGCCCCAAACCCTAAAAACCTAGATAAACCAGTACCCAAAAACCCTAAACCTAAAAACCCCTAAACCCTAAACCATAAACCATAAACCTATAAAACCCTAAAAAAACCTTAACCTAAAAAACTCAAAGCCCTAAACACTAAAAACTTGGATAAAACCCTAAACCTAAACAAATTGTAAGCCTTAAACTCTAAACCCTAACCTGAAACCCTAAATCCTAAACCTATAACCCTAAGAAACCCTAAATCCTATTAAACCTAAAATAATCCCTAAAAATCATTTAAAACCTCTACCACACCCTAAGCTCTAAATAGTAAATCCTAAGCATCCGTAAACCTTAAACCTAAAAACACACAAAACAAAACCTAATCCCTCAACCCTAAACCCAAGAAAACCCTAAGAAACACTTAACCCTAAAAAACCCAAAACCCCTAAACCTATAAAACTCTAAGATCTAAACCCAATAATGTCCTAAATCGTATATGCTAAACCCTAAAAAACACAAAAAAAAAAAACATAAGCTCTAAACCCTAAACCTATAAAATCCTAAAAACCTTAACCTAAAAATCCCAAAGCTCTAAATCCTAAAAACCTAGATAAAACCCTTAAACTAAAACACTAAACCTTAAAAACCCTCAACCATAAACCCTAAGCCATTTACCCTAACAAACCTTAACCTAAAAAACTCAAAGCACTAAACCCTAAAAACCTAGATAAAACCATTAACCTAAAACTCTAAACCTAAAATAATTGTAAGCCCTAAACCCTAACCTAAAACCATAAATCCTAAAACTAAACCCTAAGAAACCTTAAACCCTAAACCTTAAGAAACCCTAAATCCTATAAACCCGAAACTAAACCCCAAAAACCATTTAAAACCTCTACCACACCCTAATCTCTAAATCCTATCACTACAAGAAATAGGCTTTTTAAAGACCAATATTTAGAGATGAGTGAAATATCTAGTCCCTATATGTATACCTATAGAGACAAAATTATTTGTTAGTCTCTAATTCGTCTAAAAATAGGGAAGACAATAAATCTCGCCACTAATTTAATAAGTAGCTGATCCCTAACGTGTATAATGAGCGGAGAGATCCAAATAACAAGTGAAATATTTCCATATATATTAACCCTCCCCTTTATCTCTCTCTCTTCCAAAATTAAACTTTTCTCTGTCAAAAAATTTGGGAACTTCAAATACCAAAACCCTTTGTAAAAATACACTACTAACCCATGTAAACCTTCTTATTCCAGAACCGATATTTGTGTAAACCATAAATCGAACTCGATTTGTTCACTTACGGATCATTTGGGTCCGAAAACTACAAAAGAGAGGTTCGCCCTTAACTATTAACGTTTTTCTTCTTTTTTTCCCATTTAAATTGGTTTTCTATGTGATTTTTTATTGTAATGGTGTTGTATTTTTGTGATTTATATGTGATAATAACATATTTATTGATGAAATTGGGATGAAGTTGGACTTTATTTGGGCACCTTATGTCAGTAACTTGACTGATTTGGCTATGGGATTTGAAGTGAAAAAGAGTTATATATTATGATCTATTTGTAAATGGGTAGGGCTATGGGATATTTACATATAAATGATGCAATTGATTATGGTGTTTCCAAAAATTTATTAGATGATTTGGTGGTATTATTATTACTAGTACCTTTAGATTTGACTAATGATGAAGTTGGGACAATTAGTTTCACTTTGGTCACCCAACTTCTTTTGGCTGGGAATGCCAAAGCTTATATACTCGATGTTGAATATAGATGAGAAGCGCGAGAAGATGACTGATGTTATGTGGCAAGCTTATACCAACGAGCTTTATAGCAGTAAGTTGTTGAGCTAATCTGGTGGCCCTTGTGTTGATGGACATTCATGCATTGGGTAATAGTTTTGGAGCCCATTGTACAAGTGACAGAATGCATTATCAAGGTTGTATATGAAGATGCAGTTTAGGTAATGTTTAATGGATTGCTTATAGAATCTAATCAAAAGTTTTAATGGAGCCAGGGTAATATAATTAGTTTTGCAATTGCTAGAGCTTTCACTATTATATGGTATTTGTTTCCTGGTGTTACACTTATCAATTGAAGATTTGGTTTTTTTATAGTAGTTCATACTGAGGTTTATATTTCTTTGCCCCCTTTTTTCTTCAATTGTAGGATTATTGATCCTCAGATAACTTATATATTAGAGCAAGCAAATATCTAATGTCTCACAATAAATTTCAATAGGAACATGTACAGACATTCACATGAATATTCTTACTATTCTCTGTCAAAATCGTTGTTGATGCTGTTGTCTAAACATCCAATCAATTAGAATTTATAAATTCATATCCTAGCAGATTTATGAGCTGAAATTGCATATATTTATTTTGACCAATCTGTCTTCACTTGTAATGTAGGTCCTCAATTTAAACTCTACCAAGTGATTAGTTGTTGCTAACTCCCAAGTAATCATATCATGTTGTTGAATATTTTGCCCTCGGAATCCTTAAATAGAATTGCCCTTGTATCAGTGGAAGGTAAGCTACTTAAATTAATTCTAAGGTTTTGTCTATCTCAGGGCCAAAGGTGTTTAATTGTTATGTTGTTTGTTGAAAAATCTGAGTTTCTTGAGTTTTATATGGTTATTTAATATATTTGATGCTTCTACTCTGAAATCATACATTACAACCTATTCTTCTAATATCTTTCTGCTCTCCTATATTATTAATGTTTTGGTAAGTCTCATGGTTTTACATGATTTAAGGTCCATGAACTTGAAGTAATCTATTTTGTTATCTTTCTCATACTGGTTTACCAATAAAAATTTACTCATAGAGAAAGAAAATAGGGGAACAACTTTCAACTTTTTATTAATTTTTAGTAATAGATGGATTATACAATTAAGATATTAGTTCTATAGTTAATGAACCAAAGTGGACTCCAAAAGATGTTTCAACAAAACAAAACAAATGTAGGTTTACATGCAGTTGCATAACTACATTCTAGGAAACTAGTTTTTGCAGGATACAACTTATTAACACTTAGGAAACTAGTTTTTGCAGGATACAAAAGACATTGATTTTAGTTGGTTTGAAACTGGAAATTGCATTAGTTGGTGCTTCATAGGAATTCTACTCTTCAATCACACAAACAAGAAAAAGAATAAACTCATTCCATATTCATGTTCAGCTACTGCCATCGCTTTCCTTCTCAGATCACCGACTACTAGGAAAATCCATTATTGGATTATTTACTTGCTACTGATCTTATGCACTTGGTGCCTATCTTAGGCACTATGATATATGAGTGTGACAAAAAAAGTGATGAACTGCATGAATATTTCATTTATCTAGACTTTACTTTGTTGTTTTCTTGGTCGGTTGTGTGCTCATCGTAATAGTATCTTCTTGGCAGTTTGTGTGCTCATTTCACTTTGTTTCCCTTTTATTGTTATTTATGTTAAATTGTGGTTATGATTAATGGTTATTTAGTTTAAGTTGCAGGGGAAAAGTAAATAAAGGAGGCACCATTTGTGATACTACACTTGTACATACATATGAAGTGTAAGGATTTTACTCTGTGTAAGAAGTTGTAGGTGGTTCTTATTTATATCTTACTTTTTATTTTTCTTCATCGTCCAGATGCCTTTGATGCACTTAATAAAAAAAAACCATTACAATAAAATGGGATATGATCATATGGACACCTAGTGGATATGTGGTAATTAAGTATCAGTAATTTCGATCATCTATTGATAATTTAGACCTCCCTTGGATGGAAGTTTAGATAACTTTCACCCTATTGGCTAATTCGAACTATATAA
>JAJOOO010003418.1:0-36551 GCA_029582685.1 Solanum piurae
ATGAATTGGGATAAGCTTCTTGGATAACAGTGCTATGCCCATTTCCCACTTGTCCATCTTATTAGATAAGAAATAAGTTGTGGATATTTGAATCATGTTTCTGTTAAACTTTGAATGATCAAGAAATCAGGAAGAAATGGGGTTAATAGTCAGGGGTGAAGCTACGTAACGTATGTCTAAGGGTAGTTAGTTGAACACTCTTCAATGACTACGCATATAGGTCAAATGTTACTTTTGAAAGTATTCTTGAACACCCTTATCGAAATTTTTAACTTCACCACTGTATAATAGTGGCTTATGACAATGATGAACTTCATTTGTGGTGTATATCATTCAATTAGCAATAATTTGTGTGTTATATAGAAGTATAGAAAAGAATAAACCAAAGTTCCATTTATTTATGAAGATGCACTTTTTCTTTTTGTTTGCTCAAATTATCATCTTGAAAAGAGAGCAGTGCCGTACAGAGCAGAGGTAATCCTTATGTAGCCACATAACTTTCTCTGACATTAAATATTCCAAATTTTAATACATTGCATGTATAGACTAAAGTATTTTGAGGAACTTTTGTATCTGATGGAACAAACTTAAAGTGGAGAAATATAAAAATACTGGACATTTGCAGGTTGCAGTATATTTGCAGTGATTTCGAGGCATAACTGTAGTTTCACAAGGGATGTATCTGCTTATTCTAACTTCCTGTATTCTGTAGTCTTTTGTTTGCAATGATTGTGACAATATAAAGAATTTTTACGTTATCAAGTTATATTAAGCTTATATGTTAACCTAGAAAATAGAGTAATAACTAGTTATATTGCACCGAGAGATTATCCAACCCCGACCACACTTGCAATAACAACGACATACTTAGTCATGTGAGTTGTTATTAACAGACCCTCGACTTAAGAGACCCTTTTTCGCATGGTTATTTTAGCGAGTTCTTTCTTTCTCAACCTTGAAAAATTTGAGGTGTGAGAGTCAAAGAAAACCCATCTCCAATGATTTTTGGTGTTTGTTCATAAATTTGATGTGATATAGTTGCAGTAGCCAGAGTGGATTCATCCTCTAAAGACACATTGTGCATCTCAAAGTGTTAATTCATGGCCACGTGAACGCAGAAGAGATATATATTCAGTTGCAAATTAATCAATCATTTGTAAAATGAATATCTAACTATCCAATCATGAAATGGACCTCTTATAAATCATTAATGATCTCAAACAATTTAGGATCAGTAATATTAAATTATTTTTAAGTATAAGAAAAGTAACATTTTCTATAAGATAAATTGAAAAGAAAAGTATTTTATATATATTGGAACAAAGATAGTCGACAAAAATCACAAAACATTATAATTGAAGTGTCAACAAGTCAAAAAATGCAATGTAATTTCTTATCATTTACCTAATTTTGATAAATAAAATTATCTCATATAGATATTATTAAGAAATTAATATAAAATTGAGATCCATATAAACTAACTTAAACAAGAAGAAAAAAATAAAGGATAAGGAGAAGAGGGAAAAGAATATTTGGTCACATACTATTAAAAATATATAATCATATACTTTTTTCATATATATAATATATATTATAATAGCATCATATGTGCCTTGCTACCTACCGGCATGGATATTTTGGAACATACCACAACAATATGGTGTCTTAATCAAGGAAACCTTTGGTGGTTATATATTCAGGAAGTTTCCAAGCAAAGGCACTAAAAATAAAAAGTCAAAATCTAGGTTTAATTAATTATATAAATATTTAGAGAGACAAAAATTGTTATAGTAAATATTTATTAATAAAAAAAAATCCTTGAATAATTTTTTAATAATTAAGCAAAAGACACCTATATAAAGTGACCTAAATTGCTAAAATAATTTTTTTTTATCTTTAGTTAAAAAAGGATTGAATATGCACCTTGAAAATCTAGTATAGCCACCACACCTACTACTTACAATTATTATTATTTTTGGAAAATATTTATTTATACTAAGTCAATATTCATTATCAAGAAAAATAAAATTTGCAATATATCACACTACTTAACTTGAATCCTGAATTTGCCTCAAGATTTTTTTTTAGCACTAAGTAATATTGGATTACATTTTTATATAATCAATCAAAATTCATGAAGGAAAAAGAAAAAGAAGCTATAAAACAAAAATTAAAGAGTAGCCTATACAAGAAACACAGGACTATCTATAGATATAGGGCGATAAATGAGCATCATTTATTCTTAATTAAAAGTGTCGAGTATAACTCTTAAAAACGAACAAACTTCTAATAAAAAGAAATTCTTATTATATGACACATATCAACACTAATCAAATCAGTGAATTTCGAATATCAATATTATCGAGAAAAAAAGGATATGGTGGGGTAGGGGGTGGGATTGAGCATTGATGAAAGAGTAATGAAGAGCACATGAAGAATTGGGCCTACCACCAAAAGCCCACGGGGTAGAGGGAGCAAACAAGCATGTTGGGCAACACTTCATCGTTATATGATAATGAGATTTTTACGGAAGCAGTATATTCGTTCATCAAAATAATAATCGATACATATATTTATTTATTTATTTATATATTTTATGAGCTATATAATTATTTTTAGTTGATCGGCTAAATATCTATTAAAATATGCAAAACAAAGCCCACCGGCCAACTCAGACAGAGATCACATTTAATTTCGAACAATGATTTGATTGGACTCGAGCACTTCTATTCCACGTGTAATTTTTTAACTACAAGATAATTCACCAAAAAGGCAAAAATATAACATTATTTAAGTTATTGAGTTTAAAATTTAGTATTTATATAATTAAAATTATTAAATTTGATGAACTCGTAACTTGTAATGTTATGGTTTTAATTAATGTCTTTATAAGCCGTGATGAATTTCACACACAAAATTATAGCTATATTGCGATATTTTATTAATTGTATTAAATCAATATTTCGAGAATGCACGATTCTCTCTGATTAAAATTGCAACTTTGTTAATGTTGTAATTAATTGAAGCATGCCAACTTTCATATATAACAAACATAAAAATTATATTTGTATATTATTGTTATAGTTTGCATAATTGCGCTCCATAACAAACTTTATATTTGTTAATTATTATTAATATGTATATTTCGTTATACATATACAAAAGAAGCAATTGAATAATATGTTTCGGTATACATATACAAAAGAATCAATTATATAATCTGTGTTTGTATAAAGCGAGAAAGAGAGAAAGACAAAAGAAAATTGGGCAGGGAAGATCTGTATTTGTATAATCATAAGTGTATAGGACGAAAATATATATTTTTGTATTTGTATATACAATTTTCTCTCACTTTATACAAACACAAATGCAATTTATACATTTGTGATTGTATAAAGTGATAGTGGCGAGCGAGATCTGGGAGAGTGGCGAGCGAGATCTGAGAGAGGGGAGAGAGAGGAATGAAAAGATATGTATATATACAATTTTCTCTCGCTTTATACAAACACAAACGCATTTTATACATTTGTGTTTATATAAAGTGAGAGAGGCGAGGAAAGACTGCCCATTGAGAAACGAGAGTGGCGAGCGAGAAATTCAGGGAGAAGAAAGGCAAAATAACAACAGTTTGCTACGGATTACAATTAAATCAAACTGTGGTTATAGCATTTAATATGAATTAATAATTTGCTATTTTATACAATTCCCCCTAATTGATTTCTAATATTAGTGCATTTTCTTCACGAAATTGATTGCTTTATTCTACAGACCTCTTCACCTATTTGTACAATCGATAATTCGATACCACAAAAATGATAGTTATTAACTTTATAATAAAAATAAAATAAAATGTAAGGTGCCCATTCTTTTTTTTCTTTTTTCCCAAGAACCCTCAATGTGATCCAAGAGACAATCCATGTTCTCAAGAAAATCAGTAGAGATTCAAAGGATTTTGTTGCATTTTTATTCAATCATTTTCCTCACCAAACACTTCATTTTGTCATGACAATCCATTCGTGTGCATGCTCTAATAAATAATGAAAATCATTCCATATTTTCGGCGTAACAAGAGTTTTAGTCTTAGTCGTCACGCTATGAGTTTCTGCTTTCAACGAGATTTTCTTAACTTGTCAAGCTTTCTCTTCTCTATCAGGAAAGTTATCCATTTTCAAATTATTTATCGTGTTTCTCTTTTACACATCCCTTAAGAAAATTAAAAAATAATGAACTGAAAAGAAAAATAGAGTCTAACCATTCAATTTTTGTGGCGAGCTTAATTTTTTTTAAAAAAAATGTAGCAAAAGGAACATCCATTGAATTATTGACAGTTCGCACAATGTGGTATGAACAATCTCTTCCAATATAAGATTTTTTGACAACTCATTTTTAATTTATTGTCTTTACAAAAATGTCCGTTTTAACGCCGGACTCTAAAGTTACTCTTAAGTTGGTGGGTAATAGTTCTGTAGCTGGTGGGATATGTTTCCACCAAGTTTGCTTACGTTCAGTAATTGGTTCAATCTAATATGTTAGCATTTGATTGTGTTCATGAGGGGAGGATTTATAGTATAAGTTATGAGTTCGATCAAATTTTAAATAAATTAAGAAATTTATTTAATGTGTATATGTATTAATATTTAACTTAGTTATTAGTATTTGAAATCATAGTCGTGAAATCTTGAATTTCTAAAGTTTAAATCTTGAATTTATCTTTTTACCCGTGCTACGTATATATTATATAAAAAAATAATCTGTCTCTGTGTGCATTTAAGTGCCAAAAACTGTAGATAATGTAATCCACCACATTTTTTCAACTACAAAAAAAAATAGTATTTTTTTCTATAAATTTGGGTTAGGCCAAAATAAAGCAATTATCATTTTCCATAGGCAGTGGCGCATAAATTTACTCTACTCACCTTAAACTTAAAATAGTAAGTACTCCTTCCGCGTAAACTTGCTCATATTATCGATCTCATCTCTCAAATTTAGATAAAAGATATGATAGGTTACATTGACAGTAACGATAATCAACTCATAATAAAAATTGAAGCTTAACTAAAAAAACAAAACGATGAAGATTTATATAGTCGAACCAACTAATTTCTAATTATTATTGCAAGTTAATAATAATAATAGTGAAAGGCAACTAATAATGGAAATTAATGATGCTTCTGTTGACTTCACTAAAGTCCACCAATTCCACTTCCTTATGTGGGTTTTCCCTATTTAGGCTGCTTCTATCTTGTTGAAAAAATGTATTTTAAAAATATATACACCGTCAGTGTAAAAATAAAATTACATTTACTAACTCACTCAAAGAATATTTACAAATAAACTTGCTCAACATGTTAAAAATAAAACAGATCATCTGTTATAATATATAAACGTAAAATATGACCTGATTATGTAAAAATTTCTTATACTGACGTGTATATATATATATATATTAAAACCCACTTATGATCTTCTTTTATGGTGGAGACCCCATAAAAACCAACACATACATCTCACTTCATTTGTATAACCTAACTGATTAACAAAAAAATCTTTATATAACCTAAACTTAGAAACATAAATTTTTAGAGTTAACTTCCATAACACAAACTCTCAAGCAATATTTTCTTTCCTTAATCCTTTTTTTCCTTTTTGGGAGTTGTGACATATTATCTTAGACTAATATATGAAGTTATTGTGCTTCAACATGAGGAAATTCTTAGTGTTTATGTTGATTATAGTCATGTTTTGCTTTAGCTTGGGAGAAGCATATCCTAGAAAAGCCTTGATGGGAGGAAAGGGACATGAAGAACATATAATGGACAATGGAGTGGGATTTGGTGTAGGAAAAAAGTATATGTACCCCGATCGTGATGTAGATAACCATCATAACATACCAAGAGAATATTATAGTCAGAGAGGAGACAACTCTTCTGGTGGAGCAGCAACTGGTGGTGGTGATGGCGATAATAGTGATAACGGAAGAGGTTGAACTTTGTATATCTTGCAACTATGAATGATGTTATATGTATTAGAAACTATATATATGTGCTTGTCTTTCCATCTTCTATATGAGTGTAACACCTTCCGTCTATGGTATATTAAACGCGAAGGGAGAATCTTTTCATATGAAGCGCTTTATCCCTTAATGTACCTACTCAATGTAAATTTGTGAATCCTAATGAGAAGTGTTTTACTCCTTTAGTTTACCTGCCCTCATACGACGTCAGTAAAAGATAAGTCTCTCTACCTTTACAAAATAGGAATAAAATTTGCGTATACTTAATTCTCTTCTGCCCTGGTTATGAAGATTATATTGGGTATGCTGTTGTTATCAATAAAAGATGATACAAGAACTTAGTAAATAGAACACAAATTTATAAATTCTTCAGTTATATGTGAGATAGATCACCTTTTTCCTTTTTCTTAAAACTAAATCACCAAAAGTCTAAATAGGGTTAACAAATTTTCCATCTCACAAAAAATGAATCGACGTCTCGATACGATACAGCCCTTTCAATCCAACTTTCCATTTCCTTGTGTTCCCAATTTTTCCACAAAATTTTGCAGTAAATGAGGAATCAGCACGATGTCACAAACTATTTTATATACTAACTTATACACAATGCTGAAACATAGTCACTTGTATCAATTGGAAATACAAAAAAGTTTACAGATGTGACAATTGCATTTCTAGAGGTAATGAAAATTATACAGAACCTTTTTTCACTTGAAATGAAGCTGCTCTATACACGAACTATGCAGCGAGTTGGTATAAGAGAGCTCAAAACCAATATTTGAACGTAAAATCGGGTTATCACCAGATGTTACTCCTGTAACTATGCATAGGAGAGGAATCACAAAAGAAATCTCAACGAATCTCCGGATGGACAGTTGGGGTCGTCACAGGATGTTAGTACTGTTAGAATGTTCAGGAGAAGATGAGGGACATGGAGAACGGGAACTCTTGAACCTCCGGTTTCTTGGATATGGATGCATGTTGGCCAGTTCACTGACTCGATGCAGGACAGACTTTGGCAAAGGTCGCCAAGACAGGTTATGTTTACCCTTTTCCTGCATCAATGATAATCCGGTCAAATATCATATGAGAAAAGTAAGCCCTCTGGAACAAGGGGAAAGTTTGAAGAACGTCAAACACTCCACGTCGCTATATTATCCATCAAACGAAGTGGCTGGACTAAACAACATATACCAAAATCAGCATATAGGCATAGATTCTTGAGCGTTAAGCTTCCTACTAACTTTGATGAGTTCGACTCATGCTACTTGAACCCAAAAATGCAACTAAACATGAATAAATAAGTTAGGTGGAAATTATACTCAATTACACTCCACTATACAACAATCTGATTTCACCAACATAATTTAGTATTACTATGACTAGTGCGCACAAACACAAACAAATAATTATGATGGCTATACAACAACATACCGAATGTAATCCCACAAGTGGAGGGTCCGGGGAGGGTAAAATGTACGCAGACCTTACCCCTACCTTTGTGGACTAGAAAAGATGTTTCTGGTAGACCCTCTAAGAAAGAAAGGAAAATAACAACAAAATAGCAAGATACACAAAGCAATTGAAGTAAGCTGTAGTAGTAAAACTGAAAAAATAAGATACTATGTGAATACCAGATAATAATACTAAAAGATGAGAAAAGGAGACCAGTTCCCTGCTTCTCCCTCGGAAAAGTACTACAACACATGGTTAACCTTCTCCCCTAATCTCCTAAGCATCCAAAACTTCTTATCTAGGGTCATGTCCTCAGAATATATGATGGCTATACATACAAAGTAATTCTATGACAGAACAGAAAGAAACTATTGCATCAAGTTTAAAAGGCTCATGATTCACAGCAAACATCAAGCATCATTAATCAAAAAATGAATACTCACCGTTGTTTTGCTTTGTTTCTGAAGATAAGTTGCTTTAAGAAGATTCCTCCATTTATCCTGCAAGACGTTTTAGCAACAGAGTACCAGCTTTAGGTAAGTAGCATGCAAACACTAGATGATGCATGGTTTTTCTTGACTCGTCTAGTTGAAGAATGCCAGATAGTGGCCATTGTGCTTACCTTGAGATCCACAGGTGTTCTATGAACAGATGATGAGAAATAAAGTTTCTTTATATGACTCCATCTTCCAACTCCATATTGGGCAACTCCATCAATCAACTTTCTGACCTCTGAAACAGTCCAGAGCCTGTGATGTTTCCTCCGCACACCATCTTGATCCAACTTCTTTGGTGCAACAACATCATCTTTATAATTCACAACTGTAGTAGCCTCCTTATGAGGCTCCTCCTTGTGAGGTTTGAAAACCTTCAAGGTGATCAACTTTTATGTTAAGGAAAATACTAACTGAAGATTAAAACGTTATTAAAAAGTTGCAAAAATATACGGGGAAGTATGGAGGGAATCACGATATGCTCAATAACAAATTGACATGGAAGATCACCCTTTGTTTTCAAAAATTACCTGAACTCACCACCCAAAAATTTGAAGCAAGCACGGTGTTACATCAACTCTCATTCATTTTGAGTTTTGAATAAGTTGTCAACAAAGATGGTGGTTGAATGTTATTTGTGAACTGACTTGCACGACCGAAATTATACAACTAGCCTACTAAGGACACCTTTAATGTGCTTATAGGATCACATAAATGAAATTACACATTTTGTTTCAAAAAATTTTTGGAGTGTACCTGTATTGCATTGGATGCATCCCAATCATCACATTCTTCGTTCACAAGAGAGGCAAAAGGCACTTGAATAGCTTTATAAGAAGACTCTTCAGAAAACAATACCATTTCCATAGATTCTGCACGAGGTTTCTTCTGACATCTGACTTTGAGAAGCTTATTCTTTGATTCTGGTGCATTAGTAGTAACCTCTGCTCTTTTCTTAGGACATTTAGCATTAAGATCTGAGGATTCATCAATATACCTTCGTGTAGGCTTGCGCAGACGCTTTTGAGTGACAGGAGTGTCAGTGTTTATTGCTTCAGAAGTGACTGGAGGGCTTACTACGAAGGATTCATGCATATCAAAGCTTTCACAGTTTACATCTTGTCCCTCATTTTGTGTAGCATTAGACATAAAAGAAATTCCGTTAGATGTTAGCGCAGAATGGTCAATCATGCTGTCATTCATCTTCTCAGAAGATGCAGCTTCAGCAAAGAAGCCTGCCACATCATCCACATTGCTGATATCTCCTGGATTGAAAGCAGTAGGGAATTTCACAGCATTGTACTCAACTAGCATCTGACTTTCACATTTGTCACGAGAAAGGTCATGCAACTCTGAATTGGTAAGGCCAAACATAGCATTCTGACTTTGAGATTCTTGCACAACTAATCCCGAAGAGTATGGCATTCCACAGGTGTCAGTTCCATCACAACTAGATAATGGAATCTGACTTTCTAAAATAGGGTCCAGCAATCCTCTACTTGAACCATAATCCAGATTTGTGATGCTTTCAGCAAATTCAATATCTGTTTCCAAGAAGACCAGAAAGAATTGTAGTTCTACTTGATGTACTATATTTTTTTGTAATAATAAGAACATAACTTACGAAAACTGTTTACCTAACAAATAATCTTCACATGGAGGGGAAAGATCATTTTGTGCTTGAATTTTTCCAGCTTCAAATTGACTTCGCTTTAGATCAAGGACCTGGCAAGGTGACCAGGTAATTCAGTAAAGACAAAGATCTAAAGATAGTAATGATTGAAGGAAAAACAAAAAAACACCCCTCGAAACAGCCAACATGCACAGGAAAGGAACTCCCACAACCAAAAGATTCAGAGAGCAATAGAAAACAACTTGAAGATTCCAACGACAAAAGAAAAAGAAATCTACTCAAGAGCTGCGAAGCAATTTTGTTATACATCAGAATGTCAAAGCAATTTGAACTTTGAAGAAAAAAACCTTGATGTCTAACTGCAACATATTGGTGGAGCTGTGTTTAATCTCCTAGGGACAAAAAAAGAGCCATACAGTGCGTCGATCTCAAATTGACAGTCAAGACTACTGACACTCCATAGTACTCAACATTTCAATCAAAATATTCCTTTAGCTGAACCAGGATATTCATTCATTAGACTATACTTTTTTATATTATCAAGTTATCATACTTCTTTCAATTAAACAAAGATGTGTTTCTTTTTATAAGGTACAATGGAAGATGTTGTTCAGCTGGTGCTGTGGGAAGCAAATGAGGAGACATAAGGCGTGGAAGGTTGCTCCACTCGCGCGTATATGGGTTGTATCATGTGTGGAGCGAGAGAAAAAAATAGAAGCACTTTTAAAGGGCAAGTACTTTTATACACGTAGGGGTAGTTTGGTTGGGAACAAGTTATCCCAGAATCAATTATCCTGGGATTAGCTATCCTAAGATAACTTATCCCACCATGTATATGGGCTAACTTACTTATCCCATCACTATGGTATAAATGGTGGGACAAGTTATCCCAAAAATGACAACCAAACAAGACACCAAAATTTTATACCAGGATTATTTATTTTTATCCCTCACACCAAACCACCCCTTAAGGAATAGCCTCGTATCCCTTATCGTTGGTGCAACCATGAGGTCCTGTCAGCAAAGATGATGAATCGGTGTCATTTGTAGGGAACCGTCTGTTATTGTAGGTTCTTTACTTATGGTATACCACTTGTATAGAGTATTTCCCAACTATCACTAAAATTTATTACTTCATCCAAAAGAGGCAATATCCCGTACACTTTCATGCCTTCAGGAAGTCCATCAACTCATCTTCCAGGACCTATATCTAGACTAGAAGAGAGGGAAGGTAAAATGCTAAACAAGACACGAGACAAACTTCTTCATATGCATAAAAGGAAAGAAAGGCGACACAAACTTCTTGATATGCATAAAAGGAAAGAAAGGCGACACAAACTTCTCCATATGCATAAAAGGAAAGAAAGGCGAGACAAACTTGATAAGGTATTACAGAGGTACAAAAAGATACAGGCTCTTCCAAAAGGAAAATAGGGGACAACAGCTTTTTATTCTGATATGCAAAAATGGGGGACAACAATAACATAAACTTGCGACCGAAGTTCTAAATTCCTGATTGGGCCAAACAAAACTAGGAAAAGCAAAAAACATATGGGATAAAAGTGTTAACAGACGCGGAAAATTTCTTAAAGCATAAGAAATTAGTAACTAGATTAGACATATTCCATTATCAAAAACAGCGATTTAACCAAAAGAGAAGCTCACATACATCTTGGTTAATTTCATTTTCCCTTTTAGATGCAATACTGGAACCTGAGAACCACAAAAAGGAACTATTAGAAGTGATCATAGCATAATTATAGATAAACAGATATAACAGTCAAAGACTAAGGGCTATATTATATATTATACTATACGCCAAAGCGACCATCTTCCCAAGGATTAAAGAAAAACATGAGATGACATACCTATATTGTACAAAGCACCTTTCCTTTCCATGCCCTTTAATACCCTCTTCTCATCAAAATGCAAGACACCAGAGATAGAAGCATGATCATCACGGGTTTCTAAAAGCAACATACAGCAAAAATCGTTTCATCTTCTAAAGGATGAATAACATGTTCATCTTCTATGAGCTAGGAATCAGTAATTACAATATCACAAAAAACGTAAAAAAACAAATCATCAAGACATGGTGAGTAATTCTTTTTAGAAGATATGCTGGTCTGAGGTCTCAGTACATAATATTCACTCTGCACAAGGATTGGATTCTTTTTCCTTTTTATGGCGGATAAGAATTGGAATCATGCTGCAGGAATTAATTCAAATTGTGCTTTTTGTTGCATGAGTCACAATACATCTACATCTAGAAGAGTGAAGTTCATCTCTAGCGACTTGCAGAAAAGGAAAATATATAAGATTACACTACATAAAATCAAACTTCTTTTTTTTTTTGGTTTCCCATCCGGTGTCCGGTACCCACATTGGGGCCCGACTAAATCCAGATTCGGGCCAAGAAGTCCCACATTGGGGGTACAACGCTCCCTAACAAAGGCGACTCCGTACCCAAGGGAACTCGAACCCGAGATCTCTGGTTACAGATGAAGGAGTACTTACCACTCCACCACAACCCTTGTTGGTACACAAAATCAAACTTACAGTAAAGTAACAAATTAGCAACCAAAAACCAAATGAACCCCATAGCTGATACTATCATCAGACATACAAAAAGCTAAACAGAACATATTTGACTAGGTATGCTATTTAGCCTCTTTTTTTTAAGTAATTGATTTTATGGGGTCATCTATACACCATTACAACTGAGCAATTCCTCTCTGCATATACATTAAGCTTGGAATCACAAATTGTGGCACCTGATCTGCCTATTAGAACACCAATGCAGGTTCGGGTGTCAAACTTACCACCTTGGTCAATCTAAGTAACTGTCAAAATAGACATAACTCCAGCTGCCATTACATCCCAAAACAAAACAATCAATGTACCAAGATTTCATATTCATCTGGATTTAACAAGAAAGAATAAGGTAATGACTTCCTTAGATCATAATAAATTAGTAACACAAGATAATGAGAAAAGCCTATATAGTGTATCCACATCAATTATAAACGGGAAAAAGAATCTGAATCACATAAGCAAGACAAGGGAAAAACAAAGCAACTTAACAAGGAATATACTAGTTCATGTGAAGTAACAAGTAGTTTGAGACTCTTAAACAATGAGACAATTAACATTTGCACCAGCAAAAGCATCCACAGTGCAAATTAGTATATTGTTGCAAATGCATTAGTTAGTACCTGATTCATCAAACCAGACCCCTAGAGAAGCAAAACCACTTCGATATGCTGAATTCTGCAAACAGAGATGGAATTTTTTTAGGTAAATACATGCATAGATGTAGCAGATTAAGTAAAAAGAAAAAGAACCTTGGACTAACTCAACACCAAAAGCTGGCTCATGCCCAAAAACCACATAAGTAGACACCAACTCATACCTCAACCAATGTTGTGTCTAACTCAACCCAAAAAGCTAGTTCATGAGGGAGGGTTGTTCAAGACCATATAAGGAGACAATAACCCATCCCCTCAACCAATGCGGAACATTCTAACAGACTTATGTCCAACATAGATAGATGTCTAATATGTGCCTGTAAAAGCATTTAGGTGTAAGATAGGTAAAATTTATTTCCATCTCCTCTCCTATTTCATTACTTCTAGGAACATACACAGTATTCATCGGTGAAAGAATTTGTGTCAGCGACACTGTGTAGGCAGGTCATACATCAAAGGCAGTATTTAGGTAAGTAAGCTTATTGTGAAATATTTTTTAAAACCAATGTTTCAAAAACTGTCCTAAGAAAATAAAAATGAACACAAGAAAGATCCACACTCAAAAAACTTGTAAGCTTTAATGAGAACAACAGTCCCAAAATCTTTGAGCTAGTGTTGAACATCCTAGAGACAGGTGCAACAAATTTAAGAAGTTAGCCTTAAAAATAAATAGCCTTTGCACCAAATAACCATTGAATCCGTAAAGACTTCAAAATTGCAAATCATTGAGAGAATTCATCTAGAATCGCCATGATTCACTAATAACCCTGCCAATCGTGAACTCTTTTACGTCATTTTCAAAATGAGAACAACAGGAATGTTACATGGTAATTAGCAGTCTATTTGTGTTTTTTTTTGGATAAATCAGCAAAGTAAATTATCCTTCCCTTTTACCATTTTAAGCATTTCACTCTTTTCAAACTTATGGAAAAACATTATCTTTATCGAGTTTGTTTTTACCCCTCGCGAATTGCAAAGTCATTCTGTTCCACGGACCAAAACAATCAACTTCTTGGGTACAATTATACTCGAACATTTTCAAGTGTATGTGTTTCCATTTCTCAGCCCAACAGAAGGGGCTACCAAAAACAAGCTCCCAGCCTTTATTTTCTTTGCCTTGGGTGCAGGGGCGGATTTAGTAAGGTCGAAGGGGTGTCACGTGACACTGCTTCATTGGAAATTATTACTATTATACATATATATATAACACAAAGGATATATTGAGTAAAGTGACAAGTAGCTCTGTTGGTTTGGAGTTTCATTTCCACAAATAAGGTTGTGTGGTCGAATCTGCATAGCCTCAATTTAACATTTTATACACAGCCTCATTTTAGAAAAGTTGGGCTTTTGTTTTGGTCCTTTTTATGTTTTTTTCCCTTTATCGTTCTTTCTCATCAATAAAATCGATTAAGAACAATTTATGAAATTCAATGAATAATAAATTATTTACTGATCATTTGCTGCCCTATATAAAAAGATATTTAGTACTATAATTTCTACTGAGGTGATTTTAAGTACATTTCAAAAAAGGAAAACTCATTGAGAAAAAGTTATAGTATTTTTTTTATTATTTTAGAAAAGAAACAATAGTATACGTGAATTGTGTTTTATTTGTATTTTATTCTTTTTTAATAGGGTGTTACATTAGTTGCTCCCAAGGCCTAGCTCGAGTGGCAAGAGGTGGAGGATTTGTGGCTTAGGTTGTAGGTTCAAGCTCCACACCATGCAAAGCGAAGCCCGGTATTTAAGTGGAGAAGGGTAGAGGGGCGGACCCATTATCCACCGAGTTTAGAAGGTTGTGATTGGTCCAAAGGGCGGGTGACAGACGGATTTCTCGGTTATCAAAAAAGAAAAAATAGGGTGTTACGTTAGTTTATTTATTGTTTCTCATTTTAAAAGGTGACACTGTTGACGAAAAAATTGTGTATGCTGGCTTGGGTGATAGGGAAGTTATAGGGGATGTAGGAAAAATAGGGAAACACGAGTTGAACAATGCATCTTCAGAAAGGGAAATGCTCTGGAAGAGAGCTTTCAACCTTAATCTTTTTCATTCGCGAAAAAAGGAAACTTAAAAGGACAGTCTTGGAAAGGAAAATAGGGAAACACAAGTTGAACAGTGTCCCCAAAAAAGGAAACGTTTTGAGAACACCCCTTAAATTTCATGTACTTTGGATGGAGCCTAAGACTTCCATATAAATACAAAAAGATCTCCATAATTCCAAGGAAGGAATGCACTTCAAGAATGAATTTCTCAGTGCTATTTTTTTATCTACAATGTATTCTTCTTAGTTGATCTCTATGCTATTTTATGGAGTGTCATTGTGCATTAATCACGTTGTTTATTCATGGGGTAAAGACTTAAATAACTCTACAATGTATCAGTAAATAAGTGTCATTCAATTATTGACACCCCAAGCTTCAAATGCTTTTTCAAGCACATACAACTGAAAAACTCTACTAAGCAATAAAAAGATGGTTTCCTCCTTCATCTCTATCAATTTACTCTAAATTTAGGAGAAAGGGCTAGCAAAAAAATGAAATTGAGCAGAAATTTCTACATACATGAACCCTTTTGAGTCCAGTAACTCGCAACACGAAAAAAAAGGCTACATTTTTCTGCCAACACACAAATTCCCTCAAACCATTCTAACCATACAATAATGTCTTCCAAAATTCGCACAAATTACATAATGTACTGTACATAGGCACAATCATAGTACAAGAAAGAACATAAAAATTGACAAAGAAAACCAAACATACTAACCTGATTCATCATTAAAGAGAAACAATTATAGTGAGAATGTAGAGTGGAAGTGTGTGTCATTCAATAAATAAAAAGATGGTTTATCTCTTCACCACTGTTAATCTAAAGTACGGAAAAAGCGCTATAAAAGACCCAATATTGAGCAGAAATTTTAACATGGTCCAGTAACTTGCCATACAAAAGAACTGCATTTTTCTGTCGAAACGCACAAATTCCACAACCCCTTTTAACGATACATCAATGTCTAGCACAAATTCCACATAGGCACAATCATAGTACAAGAAAGAACATAAAAATTGACAATGAAAACCAAAAACAGTAACCTGATTCATCATTCAACTGTAATGAGAATGTAGAGAGTGAAACTCTCTCTCTCATTCAATTATTAAAAAGATGGTTTATTTCTTAATCCTTCACCTCTATTACTCAAAAGGGTACCAAAAAATCAAAATTGAGCAGAAATTCAACATGCAAGTACCCTAGTAAGTCCAGCAACTTGCAACACAAAAATAAAGACTACATTTTTACTGCCAAATCCCACAATTTCCACAACCCCTTTTCACCATACATCAATGTCATACAAAAAAGAACATAGAAATTGAAAAAGAAAACCAAAAACACTCACCTGATTCATCAGTCAACTGTAATGAGAGTGTAGAGAGTTCTGTGTGTGTGTCATTCAATTAATAAAAAGATAGTTTCTTTCTTAATTCTTCACCTCTATTACTCAAAAGGGCTACCAAAAAATAAAAACTTGAGCAGAATTACCCTTTTAAGTCCAGCAACTTGCAACACAAAAATAAAGACTACATCTTTACTGCCAAACCACAATTCCCACAACCCCTTTTAACCATATATCAATGTCATACACAAATTCCATCAAACAACATAAAAATTGACAAAGAAAATCAAAAACACTAACCTGATTCATCAGTCAATATAAAAATGGTTTCTTTCTTCACCCCTATTACTCAAAATGGGTACCAAAAAATAAAAAATTGAGCATAAATTTAACATGCAAGTACCCTTTCAAGTACAACAACTTACAACACAAAAATAAAGACTACATTTTTACTTCCAAATTCCACAATTTCCACAACCCCTTTTAACCTTACATCAATGCCACACACAAACTTCATCAAAGAACACAAAAATTGACAAAGAAAACCAAAAACAATAATAACCTGACTCATCATTCAATTAACATAAAAATGGTTACTTTCTGAACTCTTCACCTCTATTACTCAAAAGGGTACCAAAAAATCAAAACTTGAGCAGAAATTTATCATGCAAGTACCCTTTTTAAGTCCAGCAACTTGCCACACAAACATAAAGACTTCATTTTTACTACCAAACTCCACTATTTCCACAACCCCTTTTCACCATTCATCGATGCCACACACAAATTCCATCAAACAACACCCAAATTGACGAAGAAAACCAAAAACACTAACCTGATTCATCATTCAAATTGTAGTGATACTGAAACTATGTGTCTGTGTGTGTGTTAAGAGAGAGAAAATGAACAGAAAAAAAAAGGGGAAATTAAAGGGGTCATAGGTACAATACAACCATTTATGGGACGGAATCGAAAGGAGTTATATGTTGTTGTCAGTTTCGTTTTTAGTGTTTTGATGAAATCTTGAGTTTCAAGTCCGCTACGGTGGAATTGCACTCTCTTGAATTGCTACGTCTCTTTTGCTTTTGACACGTGGCACTTCCTTTTTTGCAATTTTTTGTGCTAACCACTACTTCAATTATAGAGGGGATATTAAAGTATGACACATTCTTAGTGTTTCGGTGATATTTTTTAAATTTTGAGATTTAAATAAGTTTTTTTAAACAGTAAATTTAAAAAAAAAATTGAAGTGTTACTATAATGTTTTAAATTAGATATTCAAATGGACATGTTGAGTAACATAAATGAATAAAATAATCGAGTTGAATTGATAAATGAACAGCTTGCTATTTGATTTCAAATGAGTAATAATAGGTTAAATTTTAATCTGCACAATTTTTTATAAGTTTAGTTTTCTTGATCTATTTTAATAATTTATTTAAGTATTTAATAAAAAAATATTTATCATGACTATATATATATATATATATTATATCAAGTTGAAAAAAAAATTTAAAAAAATACTTTGATAGTAATATTTTTCATAGATCAATTGGACGATATATTGCTTAAACTTTAAATTAATTAAATTGGATTGAGTTAATGAATGAATAATCGTTAACCCCATTTAAACTTGAACAAATTAGATAATTCGTGATTCTATAATCTAATTTTACCATCCCATTTTAGACAATTCTTGATTTTATACAACTTTAAAAAGGATAGTGAACTATAATAATACTTCAAGAATATGGGTGCAAAGCTTGAAACATACCTTCCCTATATTTCAATTTATATGTATTATTTTCCTTTCAGCATGTTTTAAAATGAATTTTATATTGTTTATATTTGGTAATTTTTAATTGTAAATATCACATGTGATATATTTAAGATCGTAATATAATAAAGAGTATTTTATTATATTAAAAATATTTTAAATTTTAAAATATAAAAAACATTATTTTTTAGTTATTCAAACTAATTAAATTAAAACACCTAAAATAAAAATAAAATAAAAACTTAAAATGTATATTTATGCATGCAAAATTGAAACTTGCGTGCACACAAAAGAAGTAGAAAACACAAATCTATTCTTTGGACACAAAAAGCTTCCATAGTCAGCCTTTAAAATTGGACCATAAGTCCCTTTCTCCTCATTATTATTGTCTCATGTATTCATTAGATTAGCAAATCGAAAACAATAAAAAATAGAAGAACTATCTGAATTCACAAAAATTTACTATGTGTCCTTAATAAATTTAATATCCTCAAGTATTTAAGGTTATAGATTAATTCCTCCTAAGATAAAATGGATTAACCATTAAAGAAGCAGCGGTGCTTCAAACTTCGATAATTTCAATGAATTCAAAAAGATAGCAACGAGATCACACACATAGACACGATCAATTTTGTTTGTAAGAAATGTATGGAAGAATTTTATGCAGAAAAATGAGATAAAGTCTTTCTATTTATAACCAACAAATGGTAGTATGAAAATGTGTTAATTGTGTCTTATCGGAAATGTCACAACTCCTTGAGAAAGAGAAATCTTTCAGAAAGGTCACAACCCTTTGAAAAATGTGCAACATTTTGAATGGTCACAACCCTTTAAAAATAACACAACCTTTTGTAAAGGTCTACAACCGTTCAGAAGAGTCACGACTATTCATTTCTTATTCACACCTTTAAAACCCAACAATTAAATTCTCCTACTTTTAAGTGTAATATACTTGATTTTTGCAGTAGGTTCAAATGAGTACTAGTAGTATAATAAAATCTTTGGAACAGTCTTAGAAAATAATTATGCATCTCTTAACAAATGATTAATTAAACATGTTTCATGTTAAGTATAAAATCTACCAATTATATAACGATGGTGTCTAATCAATTTTTGTGTATCATAACTATTATTGTTAGCTATTACCTTTCAAGAACTTACCAAATAAAGAAGAACAATCACTATAATAATACTCCCTCCGTCCACAATTATTTGGCAGGTATACTAAAAATAGATGTCCAAGATTAATTGTCAATTTAAACAATCAAGAAACAATTAATCACTTTTTTCCAATTCTACCCTTAATGATATTGTAGTTCAATTGAAAAGTTATGAAGACTTTTTGGTATTCTTGGTATATTAGGGTTATATTAGTCAAATTACACCTTCTATTAAATTTTCCTTGAGGGGTGTGCATGACCTTACCCTGACAAACAATTGTGGACGGAGGGAGTAATATTTCTCGTCTTTTGATAAAAGTCGAATCCAGATTTTTTGATAAAATTAAACTCTGATATCATATAATTTTCATTTCACTTCGTTAAACATCAAATCACACACCTAATGCCACTTTTTTTTTAAAAAAACCCTTCCTTAATCACATAAATTAAGGGTTTACCTTCGCATTAACCTTCAGACTTTATTGGGTACTCCATTTTTATAGGCTTTTTAATGAATTTCGAGACATTTAATATGGCCCAACCCAACCCAACATGGTCCATCCTTCCATGAACACTGCACACAGTGGAAGCTTAGAGTACTCGGACTGTCATTTTAGTAGAAATGCAATAGAGCAGGCATGATCCGACCCTTCCAAGGTCATTG
This sequence comes from Solanum piurae, assembly GCA_029582685.1. Lineage (NCBI taxonomy): Eukaryota > Viridiplantae > Streptophyta > Magnoliopsida > Solanales > Solanaceae > Solanum > Solanum piurae. Next base: position 19,828 of record JAJOOO010003418.1, read on the forward strand.
TACATAACGAGATCATAAAGTTGCTAGAACAACCTCTTACAAAAATGCAATAATTGTATACAATCCGTCCCCTTCCCAAGATCCCTAACGAGAGCTTAGTCCATCAGACTCACTTTATTTTTCGAAAAAATCATCCCTTCTCCCATTCCATCAATGAACAAGCTACTTTAGCACAGTGTCAAAAAACCTTGTTGTAATATACATTATATGCCAAAAGCCCCCTAAACCTATGCCTTTTTTTTTTTTTTAATCTTGTTGTAAACAACAATATATGTTTAAGAAGAAAAAAAATGGTTTATTTATTTTTAAGACATGCTAAACAAACATATGCTATTAAACGACTAACTACACCAGTGAGAATCAGTAAAATTAGAGAAGTATTCCAGCTATGCACATCATAACCTAGCTCCAATAAATTGCCACATCTTGCTATCAACCATACTCCTGAATATCTGAAGAGAAACAAAACAAAAAATCAGTGCCTTCCGATACAGGAACGACAATATTTTTGGAGAGTCCGAGCAACATAGCCAAACATATGAGAAAATGCTGACTAGATGTGATCAACAATCAAAAAGGCAAATATATGAGACAATGCTAATCTAATGTGATCAATAACCAAAAATATATGTTGTTCGGACTCTTCAAGTCCAAGAATACCAATTAGTGCGTGCCAAATCCTCTAGAAACAGTGAGCGCATTTTTGGAGGATCCAACATAGGTAATGCAACATTTAAGGAGAGTCCGAGCAACAAAGCCAAAAAGATGAGGAAATGCTAACAAAATGTGATTAATAACAACCAAAAATCTATGTTGCTCGGACTCTTAAAAAATGTCTAACAGGTGCGTGTCGGATCCTCCAAAAGTAGTGCGTTTTTGGAGGATTCGACACAGGTATGACAATATTTTTGGAGAGTCCGAGCAACATAGCCAAATAGATGGAAAATGCCAACTTAATGTGATCAACAACAATCGGAAATCTTCGTTGCCCGGACTCTTCAAAAATGTGTAACGGGTGCATGTCAGATCCTCCTAAAGTAGTGCATTTTTTGAGGATAAGACACGGGTATGACAATATTTTTGGAGGGTCCCAGCAACATAGCCAAACAGATGAGAAAATGCTAACATAATGTGATCAACAACAACAGGAAATCTATGTTGCTCGGACTCTTCAAAAATGTTAGTCGGGCGCTTCCTGGATCCTCCAAAAGTAAAGCATTTTTGGAGGACACGACACCGGTACGATAACATTTTTTGAGAGTTCAAGCAACATAGCCAAAAATTGGTCATTCCATTTGTTTGACCATATCAGAGTGAAGGTTTTCTTGAAAGTTAAAAACAAAAAAGCCGAAACAAATTGCATTATGCCTTTTATGGACAGGGAATAAATGATGTATAGGCAATCGTCTAAATTTCTACAGCCTTGTGAATGGTGAAAACCGAAAAGCATGTTAAAATTTCTGAGAGCTGGTGCTATCAGAGCATCAATTTATAGTTTCATAAGTATCGATGCAACAACGCCTACTGACAAGAATACAACCTCAACTCTTAAGAATGTCGATGAGGGAGCAACAAATATATACTTTCGCATTATGATCTAGCAGTTCACAGATACCAGAGGAGAATATGAACTACAAACCTCTGCGCACTTGCAACGACAAATGCTTCCAAAGCCCACCTTGGGTAACAAAACTTAGCTAATTTTCCAGCAGTACTGTCTGGTTCCTGGTTTGCAATGAGAGTCAAAACAACAGGAACAAGAACACACCACTGTTCGAATGGGGCAAGAAGAAGCTTGTCAGCATAAAGAGTCGGGAAAAAGAAATACATCATATTAATGGAGAACGTGACTGTGGTACATACCAATTGTGCCTGTCCAGGTGCAAAGCAGATGGCAAACACATAAGCTATGCCAGTCACACAGTATACGAGGCAGAGGAAAACGAGGTAGTTGGTGCCAAAGGATGATCTTGGACTATTTAAGAAATAGAACATAGACAGGTAAACCAAAGGCTTTATAACAGTATTGAAATGGTCTATTGTATCCTTAGAAAGGAAATAAGCTAGACTGCTCATGCCGCTTTCTCTCTCCCTCCAGTATTCTAACTTGTCCAATGAAAAGGATCTCAATGCTGCAATCTTACAGAGGAGTGCTGCAATTCAAGAAGCATCATGAAATTAGGAGTGACATTAAGCAGGTAAAATTGCCGAGTATTTTGAACAGAATAGCACAACACATTTGAGCACCATGAAGTCTCAGGTTCAAATCCCAGCAGAGTAAAAAAAATTAGGTGATTTCTTCCCATATGTGACCTGGTACCTGTTGTTGGTGGGAAGTGACAGGTATCTAGTGGAATTAGCCGAGATGTGTACAAGCTGACCCAGACATCACAAATATAAAAAAAAGAGTTGTATTACAAGTAATAGATGTATATATGTGGTGAATATACAAGTGTTCTTTTGATTTGAGGCAATCAATTAACTTTGAATCATATTGCCTAGAAAGTAAAGCAAGTTAAATCCACCCATATCTAAGAAAAATATATTCAGCTAGAAGATGTCTTAGTTTCGGATTTAGCAAGTAGTCCACTTACACACAGCAATGATACTATACGTATAGCCGAAGTATCCAAAGGTATCACCCTTCTGGCTGGATAGCATTCCTATGCATGCTCCAGCAACCAAGAGGATTAAATAATCTGCTGCTTGTATTTGAGCTTCTCGCAATCGCTGTTTGCCAACCCTGAAGAATGTGATCGAGTTAAACATTGTCGTATAATAACTTGCGTCAGAAAACTGTGACAAGCTTCATCATTGCATTACACCGACGTCTCATTCTCCCTTGATTATTTGTATAAAAAAAAATTAGTTCTATCAAGTTTCAGACAAACCAATTAATTGCTCCCGTTTGACCAAAGATTTTGAAGTTGAAACTTAAAAAATTGAGTTGCGAATTTTGTAACTTGAAGTTGTGTTTGGACATGCATTTTACTTAGAAAACATTTGAAGTTTTGATCCAATTTTCAGAATCTGATGGCCAAACAGATATTTGAAGATAAATCTTCAATATCTGATTCAACATCTCTGAATAGCTTAATCTCTGTGTTACTTCTCTCGCCAGTTGTTGGACCATAGAAAGTGGCAGAAATTTTAGCTGCATATATTTTCATGTCATGACTCTTGTTAGTCACTGACAATTTTAGAATGAAGAGACTGTAGTAGGGGAAATATAGCATGAATCTGGATAGCATAAGATACAATACCTTCCAAGATAATATCTATACTGTCGGTTTACGCCTGGAGTGTTTCTATTAGACAAGTCATGGGATTTTAACAAGCCATGAGACAGAGAATCTCGCTTCTCACGCCATGCATCAACAGAAAAAGATTGGTCAGGAGCTGCTGCAACACCCTTGGAGGACATTGCAATCTGATCACACAATTGCATCATATCTGGGGGTACAGGGTAACCATTATGAAGCATCCATCGGACAGGAAGTTGTTCCACGGTCACACCTCCACCTGGTTTGACCATACCCTCAAGGACGTCAATGAAATGGTCAGGAGGATTTACACGATCTGGTACTGCGATTCCAAGATTTGCGAAGTATTCTTCTGCTTTCTTCACAGGGCCGTGATATGCAACAAGACCACCTTTGGCTAGAAGTACCAAGTCATCGAACATCTTGTACAAGGTATAGCTGAAGGACAGAAGGATAAGTCATTCTACCATACTTATAATACAATATAGCCAAATATCAGCACGAAATTCTGCCTTACATTGCAACATAGTCTCAATGGTCACATGATTTCAAAAGGCATACCTACTGAGCCAGCTCAATTTTTTTTCTATGAACTGGAACCACAAATTGATAGAGCAATAAAGGGAAAACACAAAAGCAAAAGCATCTTTAACTATCTAAATTTCTCAACTTATAATAACCTGTTTTAATAGAACTACTTATTTAGGTAGAGGGAAATTACATTTCTGTGGTGATTATTTTGTTTTTTTTACTGTTGAAGTGTGTGACCATCTTATCTAAAAGCCTAATTTTTTAGAGAGAGCACACCTTTTAATTAATTATATCTCCAACACGCCCCTCACGTGCGGACTTGAATCCTTTTCATAAGCCAAGCACGTCAAAATTCTAACTCGAACCAAGTCGAAGTGTGTAACCAACTAATCTAAAAGCTTAAGTTGCTAGAGAGATCACACTTTTATTTAAATTATTTATCTCCAACATATGTCTCTGTATAGTAAACAGGTTTCAAATACCCCTTAATCCACTATTTATAACTTAAGGAAGGTATATAAAAGTCAAACTTTTTTTGATAAATAAAACTACTACTAAATTGCATATCTAGTTTCTGCAGAATTCTAGAAGTTGACTGGGGAGAAAAAACTCCACATACCTTGGCTGGTGAAGAACCATGCAAATGTTTACACCTTCAAGAGCTTCACGTCTAAGAGCTTTAAGAAGTAAGTTTGAGGATGAGCTGTCTAAACCAGATGTAGGTTCATCCAAGATTAGCAGTGAAGGTTCCATGACCATTTCCATCCCCACGTTCACTCGTTTCCTCTGGCCACCAGAAATTCCACGCTTCTCTACAGTTCCAACCAGCGAATCTCTAACTGCCTGAAGACCCAATGATTCAATAACTCTCTCAACTACAAGAACCTTATCAGCCTTTGGCAAGTCTGCAGCTAGTCTTTACGATGTTGAAGGTTCAGCAGAAGACATAAAATGGCAATAAGAAAATGAGAATGAACATTTAGATGTCAAGTTAATCAAACTTGATATGAATGTAAATTTGGAATAACATCTTATGCATAAGCAAAGCCTATAATGCATGAAGGCCAAAATTTTCAACTAAGACAATGTTGAAAGATAAAATTAATAGAGCCTTTGTGACATATCCACAATAGTAACAGCTTATGATTTGAACCTTCTATACACGTCAAACTAGGAATAGATAAGGTTATTATACATTAGGACCCACATTTTCAACTATGAACTCAGGGCGTGTAACTTGTGAATATTCCAAATAGAGTATGTATAACCTAAGATTAGCACACCCTACGTAAAAACAAGATTTAAAAGAGAAGAAACCAGTTGTTGCTGCAAAACACAAGGCAAACAACAAACACATACCCAGTGTAGTCCCACAAAGTGAGGTTTGGGGAGAGTAAAGGCAGTGTTATCAAAAGCTAAAAGTGCAAAAAAGCTCTAAGGTCTGTGGGGGCTTTAAGCGCAAAGCGCAAATAAAGCATGGGCTTTGATGACAAAAGGCGCAAAGGGAGAAAAAAAATACAAATATATTTAGTTGAACACTTATAATTTATAAGCATTGTAAAGATATGGCACCTGGCACTGGGTAGAGCCGTAGAGTGTACGCAAACCTTACTCCTACCTAAGCGGTAGAGAGGTTGGTTCCAATAGACCCTCGGCTCAAGGAAAACAGTCCCGAAAAGAAGTAAAGAAGTACAAGCAATAACAGATAATAACAAATATAGCAGATAGTAACAAAACCGAAACTACAACAAATTAATACGATAATCGAGGTACAAAAAACAACAGATAGTAACATAAATTGAAGGACAAGAAACTACAGGTATTAAGTGCCATATAAACACTTGCTAAGTGTAGAATGCTTGATGAGATGCACTAATGCAGATGACATTGACCCTTAGGAGACATACTCACCATGAGTGAAAAACTAAAAGAGTTATCAAAGTTTATGTACTTCTGGAGAACATATGCACATTACCAATAGCTAAAGTGTTAAATGCAACTAAATCCTAATTAAGATTAATTGTAAGAAAAATAAATGAAACATCACAAGTTTTCACTAACTGATAAGAAAATTATCTTTACAGAACTCTAGAAAACGTGAAAATTGTTTCAATTATCTTTTCAACTTACTTGGTAACTAGAAGTTCAAAGAAATACGGAAGGCGATATAACAATTCATTAATGTCATTTCAACGAACAAAAGAATTTCAAAAAAGAAGAAAAATTGGATGTTATTTTCCCAGTAATGTCAGTCTCTTGAAGATAATGCAGTGTGTATTCTAACTGATACCTGCATCTTGCATTAAATCGAAGGTTCTCTTCCACAGTGAGGTTTCCATGGACTATATCATCTTGGGCAACAAAACCTGTAATTCTCTTGTACGAGTGGATAGATTCCGCCCTTCCATTTATGAGAACCATCCCAGATAATGTGCATTGTGTTAGCTTGCCAGCCACCGCAGAAAGAAAAGTAGTTTTCCCTGCTCCAGATGGACCCATGACGGCAGAAATCCGACCAGGCATAAGTTTTCCAGTAACAGACCTCATCAAATGTTTGTGCTTCTTTTTTAGAGTAATGGTCAGGTCTTTGAAAGCAATCTCAATGGGAGGCCTAGTTTTGATCTCAGTATTATCATCAGTTGCCATTGAGATAACTCCCGAGAATGTCATATTCTTAGTCTTTTGCTCCATAGCTTTCTCTTTCTCAAGCTGACCATATGCATATTTAAAAATTTGGCTCCTAGTGTGCAGTTTTTTAGCATTGATCGCTTGCTTCTTTATATTCTTATCTCCAATCTGCATATGGAACCCCTCCATATTGTCTGTTTCATTTTCAATTGAATGCATCATTTTCGTGAGATCACTAGGTTCTTTTTTCTTTCCTTTTCCAGCTGAGCTGCTGGGACCTTTAGGTGGTATGGATGCTTCATCATTAGTTTTAGGTAGGTTGAAAGCTCCTCTTGCTCCTTGCTTCACGCTCATTTTCTTTGAGAATGTGCGAGATAACTGTTGTTGCAATCCAAAAGCACGTTTTTTAGCAACATCTTTTACTAATCCCCACCTTTCTCTTGCTTGTGCAGTTTCTCGCGCATGTCTTGCTGCAGCCTCCCTGGACTTGGCGACTCTTTGATACTTAGTATTTATGACTTGATCAGAGCAATTATAAAAGATGATCAGTATAAAACTCAAAGCACCCTACATGTAAAGGTGAAAAGAGGTCAGATACTATGGAACAACTTCAATTTTAAAAAATCAATCATTAAATTCAGAATAAAAGAGTTGGTCTCTGATTCTACAATGAAAAAGATAGACAAGGAAATTTTTGAAATAATTCAACACCTTATAATCTCCTATGGAATCCTAACACAATGAATATGAGACAGGTTTTCTAACATAAAGTGTTATTCTACATAGTAAAATCTTCCTTTTTTTAACAAGATTGAAAAGGGAAAATGACTAAAGTGTAGCGTCCCTGAAAATTCCGATTTAAGTTTAACACCTAAGCATGCTAACGAATATAGGAAATGTTGTTTTGTATACCAATGAGAACGACTGATTAAGAAGTATATCATGGAAAATGTAGATACATGTATGGTATGACTCAGAGGTACAGATGTGGGAGTATGAAAATTTAATAATCTTGAAAAGAGAAGTTCAAACAGGTTTTCTAACATAAAGTGTTGTCAACCACTCGGATATCTTAGTGGCTAACTGGCTATTGACGTTTCAGAAAGTTTTACCTCCCTTCTCATTCTAGATCGTGCAAGTAGAAATTAACCTTATGAATTTCCCTGTCTCTAACATACATAGTTTAAGTTTATGTTGATGCACTTCGATCATTAATGGAGTTACTTTATTTCTCTCATAATTATTATTGTTAATTAATTGAATTGTGAAGTATGGGCTCGAAGTGGGTAGTCACTAAACTAAATCTGTTCGCTCGCTGCAAGTTGGCAAGCATCGGGTGCCGTGCCATGTCTCCTCCCATTTTGGGACATGACACTAAGCCCCCTCAAACATAGATTTTAAACTGTGACAGATTTTGGTAAATACTCATTCAGTGAAAACCAGAACCAATTTAAAGATTGAGAGATACACAGTTTGAACAGAAGCCCCAAGATTACTTTGCCAGATGAATTAAAGCCGAGGAGCGCAAAATAGTGTACTCTCATGAAGAAGTAAATGCGATAGACTAAACTAAGTAAGAGGCCACTTACAATAAGTATAAAACCAATTACATGCAGCTTTTGTTTGTCTGATTGTTTGTGGCAATTACTCAACTTGATGCATTCTGCAATGGTCAAAATGTCAAAAATGAACGAACATCTTTGTGTGTTGCCATAGTGAACGTAAAGCAAAAATAACTTAACAGATCCCCAAGTAATTCATGAAAAAACTATTTGGATATTCAAACACTTTTTAAAATCAGAAATTTGGATACTGTTTGCCTAAGAAATAAGTTATCTGTTAGCCTATACAATTAAGTTGAGATAACAACCCATACCCTCAACTAATATGGAACTCTATAAGTTTCTCAAAAGTACTGAGAGGTGGAAACTAAAGGCCAAGACCGGCTCAATACAATAAAGTGGAGTAGATGAGATCCTAAAGAATGAACTGCAGTTCATGGCTGCAGATAAAATTTTGTTGATAGTTTTTGTTAGAATAGGAATAATTATATGTAATCCTAATTGGAAAAGGAGTCTATTGTAGTGTCTATAAATAGGATCTCAATGTAATAATGTAGATACACAATTCAATAATATTTCTTCTCCAATATTTCTCACATGGTATCAGATCAATTGTGAGAAAATAATCCATCATACAGCGAAATCAGACGTCACTATACAGTTTTCCGGTGACCTAAATTGCAGTCCGAGTGAATCAAATTTTCTGGCCATTTTTCAGCAGTCTCTTTTTCCAGTGGGGTCCCCTCTTCATTCCAAGGCCGACCATATAATTTTTTCCTGATTCCAAGGCTGACCATATAATTTTTTCCTGATTCCAAGGCTGACCTTTTTTTCCGGCAGTCAGATCTATTTCTGGGAGACAAATTCTGGCCCCAATTTTATTTATTTATTTATTTATTGTGAGAGAAAATTCTAATTTCACAATATATCGTTCGAGATTGATATTCTTGGCTCCAAAAATATAGGAAGTTCAAGCCATATGATCACTTTAGAACCACTAATGGGAAGCTCAAACTATTTATCTTGGGCTTCCTCAGTTCAGTTGTGGTGCAAGGATCAAGGTGTCCAAGACTACTTAACGAGCAATGTTTGTGTGGTAGATGAAAAGGCAAAGGCTAGTGAGCAAGATGCAAAGGCCAAAGCACAATGGGAGAAGGTTGATGCTCAATTATGTAGTCTCCCATGGCGATCTATTGATTCCAAGTTGATGCCCTTGTTTTGCCCAACCCAGACATGTTATTTAGTTTGGGAAAAAGCTCGTGTTTTATACATTAATGACATATCTCGATTCTATGATGTGATATCTCGAATGACCAACTTAAAGAAACAAGAATCCAATATGTCTACTTACTTTAGACAGGTAAAGGCAGTCATGGAGGAATTTAAAACGTTAATGCCAGTCACTGCGAACGAGGATAAACAACAAGAGCACAGACAAACATTGTTTCTTGTTCTTACACTTGTTGGACTTCCTACTTACCATGATTCCGTGCGAGATCAAATTTTATCCAGTGCTACAGCTCCTATAATTGATAAATTATTCTCTTGTCTACTTCGTCCTTTTGCGTCTCCCAGTCACAAAGTAGTTTCATCACCCACCATTGACTAATCTATTCTCGCATCTCAAACCATAGAAAAACGAACATATCAATCTATGGAGAATCAATGAGGAAGAGGTCATTTTGGAAAACCTTGATCCAAGTGTAGTTATTGTCATAAACTTGGACACACTCATGACATATGTTATATTTTGCATGCTCCACCACCCAGTTATGATCTTATTGCTCTAAAGGAATATAATGAGTTCATTTGGACTCGTGCAAGTAAGCAAACATCTCCACAAGTAGCATTTGTTGCTCAACCTAATTGACCATCCAATAATGCTCATATTGCTCAAACATAATATGATGAGTTCCTTCAGTATAGAGCAAGTAAGAAAACATCTCCACAAGTAGCTTCGGTTGCTCAACCTGGTGTTTATGTTGCAGGTAATTCTTTTGCTTGTATTTCACAGTCTAGTATTCTTGGAACATGAGTCATGAACTCAGGCACTTCTAATCATATTTCTGGTAACAAATCACTTTTGTCTGATATTGCTTATCCGCAAACTCTTTCTGCTATTACTTTAGCCAATGGGATCCAAACAAAACCAAAAAAGGTTAGAAAAGCTAAACCTACCTTCTATCCCCCTAGATTCTGTTCTTTATATCCCCGATTCTCCTTTTAATCTGGCATTTGTTAGTCGTTTGACGCGTGCCTCACATTATGGCATAACATTTCTATGACTTTTTTCTCATGCAAGACTGCAATATAGGACAAATGATTGTCACAGGACATGAATCACAAGGCCTTTACTATCTTACCTCTTCAAATTCCTTCACAGCATGCTCAATTACAGATTCGCCAAACCTAATTCACAAACGTTTATGAGATCGAGTCTATCCAAGTTGCGGAATATAGTGCCTAGTTTGTCTAGTTTATCCACATTAGATTGTGAGTCATGTCAACTTGGGAAACACATTCGTGCTACATTTTCACGTAGTACTGAGGGTCGCTCAGAGTCTATTTTTTCATTAGTATCTAGTTCATTATGATATTTGGGGTCCTAGTAGAGTCAGTTCACCCTTAGGATTTCATTAATTTCATTGATAATTATTCAAGATGCACTTGGGTTTCCTCAATGAAAGATCGTTCTGAGTTATTTTTCATATTCAAAAGTTTCTTTGTTGAAATACAAAATCAGTTTGGTGTTCCTATTCGCACTGGTCATTATGATAATGCCTTAGAATACTTATCCTCCCAGTTTCAGGAATTTATGACTCGGGAATTATTCACCCGACATCTTATTTGTACACCCCTTAGCAGAATGGTATAGCAGAAAGGAAGAATAGGCATCTCACCGAGACTGCTCGCACTCTACTCATTGAATCTCATGTTCCGCTGCATTTTTGGGGCGATCCAGTCTTTGCATCTTGTTATTTAATTAATAAATCCCCTAATCTTTTATTCAGAATTAGGTTCCACATTCCATACTGTTTCCTTTGTTACATATCTACTCTATCCCCCCTCGTGTTTTTGAGAGTACATGCTTTGTTGATAACTTAGCCCCCAAAAAAGATAAAATAACCCCTCGTGCACTCAAATATGTCTTTTTCAGTTACTCTCGAGTTCAAAAAGGGTATCATTGCTATACACCTGATCTTCATCCCTACCTTATGTCCGCCGATGTTACAGTTTTTGAATCTCAACCTTACTATATATCTTCTGATCATCCTGATGTTTCTAAGGTCTTAACTATACCTCATGTCTTACCTATATCGATTTTTGAAGAATCTATGGTTACTTCTACATCTCCAATTGTAGTGCCACCAATATTAACTTATCACAATCATCCACGTCCAACACTAGTCCTAGATGATTCATGTCATGCATCGGACCCTGCTCCTACTGCGGCCTTGCCTCCTTCTAGCCAACTGATTATTCAAAAGGTATACGATCCACTAGAAATGCTAGCCCACATTATACCTTCTTGAGTTATCATAGTCTCTCATCACCCCATTATGCCTTTGTATCATCTTTGTCCTCTATTTCCATTCCTCAGACTAAAGGTGAAGCACTTTCTCATTCTAGATGGAGGCAGGCTATGATTGATGAGATGTCTGCTTTATATACGAGTGGTACTTGGGATCTTGTCTCCCTTCCTGCAGGTAAATCTACTGTTGGTTGTCGTTGGGTTTATACCATCAAGATTGGTCCAGACAGTCAGGTTGATCGGCTTAAGGCTCGCCTTGTTGCCAAAGGGTATACTTAGATATTTGGGCTTGACTAAAGTGATACTTTCACTTTCGTGGCTAAAATAGCATATGTCCATTTTTTTCTATCTATGGTTGTTGTTCGTCATTGGCCTCTTCATCAGTTGAATATTAAAAATGCTTTCTCGCATGGCGATCTTATGGAAGAAGTCTATATGGAGCAACCAAGATATTTTGTTGCTCAGGGGGAGACTAGTAGCTTTGTATGTCGATAGTGTAAGTCACTTTATGGTCTGAAACAGTCTCCTCAAGCTTGGTTGGAAAGTTTAGCACAGTAATTTAAGAATTTGGCATGACTCATAGTGGAGCTGATTAATCTGTGTTTTATCGACATTCTGCACCAAATTGGTGTATTTATTTGGTTGTTTACGTTGGTGATATTATTATCACTGGCAATGATCAAGATAGTATCACTAATTTGAAGCAACATCTCTTAAGCATTTCTAGACTAAAGACCTTGGCAGACTGAAGTATTTTCCAAGTATTAAGGTTGCTCAGCTTGAATCAGGTATTGTTATTTCTCAACGCAAGTATGCCTTAGACATTCTTGAGGAGACAAGAAAGATGGGATGTGAACCCATTGACGACTCTATGGATCCGAATGTTAAACTCCTCCAAGGACAGGGGAGCCACTCACTAATCTTGAAAGGTATAGACGGCTAGTTGGAAAGTTGAATTATCTCACAGTGACTAGACCTGACATTTCTTTTCCTATGAGTGTTGTAAATCAGTTTATGACTTCCCCTTGTGACAGTCATTGAGATGTAGTTGTTTGCATTCTGCGATTTACAAAGTCAGCTCCGGGTAAAGGATTATTCTTCGAGGATTAAGGCCATGAGCATATCACTGGATATACAGACGTTGATTGGGTAGGATCACCCTCTGATAGACGTTCGACATCCAGATATTGTGTTTTAGTAGAAAGTAATTTGGTGTCGTGGAAGAGTAAGAAACATAGTGTGGTTGCTCGATCTAGTGCATAATCAGAATATTGAGCAATGGTTGCAGCAACTTGTGAGCTAGTTTGGATCAAACAGTTGCTTAGAGAGCTAAAATATGGCGAAATCGGTCAGATGAAACTTGTGTGTGATAATCAAGCGGCCCTTCATATCGCATCAAATCCGGTATTTCATTAAAGGACTAAGCACATTGAGATTGACTTTTACCTTGTCCGAGAAAAGATACTCTCAGGAGACATTGTTATGAAATTTGTGAAATCAAATCATCAGCTTGTAGATATCTTCACCAAGTCCCTCACCGGTCCTCGTATTAATAACATTTGTAACAAGCTAGGTACATATGATTTGTATGCACAACTTGAGGGGGAGTGTTAGAATAGGAATAATTATATGTAATCCTACTTAAAATAGGAATAGGGTTAGGAATCCTAGTTGGAAAAGGAGTCTATTGTAGTGTCTATAAATAGAATCTCAATGTAATAACGTAGATACACAATTCAATAATATTTCTTCTCCAATATTTCTCACAGCTTTTACTTCTCATCCTGAGCATTAGATATAGTCCAATCCATGCTGAAAAAGATTAATATATAGTGGTTGTAACTTCCACCTCCACTTTACCGAGCTAAGCTATTAAAGCTTCTAGAATTAAGAGGATTTACCTCTCGGTGCCGTAGAGCCCTTCCTGCAGTAATTCCTGTAAGTACACAAATAGAGATATAGTCAATTATGATTGTAATAGAGTTATTACAAATGTGAAAATAATGAATGCATCAGAATTTTTAGTTCAAGTGAAGGAGTCAGATTGTGCAAAATTTCCAAGTACTCCTTCCATCCAATTTTACTTGTCCACTATACTAAGATAGATGTCCACTTTTACTTATCCAGTTTGGAAAATCAAGAGATAATTTATCACTTAGTTCCTAATTTACCCTTATTATTAACTCTAGTCATTTCCCAAAGCATTGAATTTATTATATCCAAAGGGTTATATAGTAAAATTGTCATTCTATTTATTACTCCTTAAAGGGGATGTCAAGTCAATACTGGACAAGTAAAAATGGACAGAGGTTGTACTTGGCTACTGCCTCAGAAGACAAACATGAATGCTGTGAGTTCTGGGATCAAATTAAATACCCTTCCGAGCAAATAACCTTTTTGGTGGTAGTTGGACAGTAAGATCCTGGTGAGCAGAATAACTCCCCACCGTCTGTTTCACTACCCCAACGATCAGCTGCTCCACAAGTGTGATTTACCTTGCCTGGAGGTAATTGGTATGAATATCTGGAAATTTTCTTTACCAAACGTGTATTAGTTGATCATATGACTATAGCATGCTGAAATAGGATAAGCAAAAGTGGAACTAGAAAAACTTACGGTTCACATAAACCAGTTGTTTTGTTGAGTGTAGCACGAGGACAGTAAGCACCTAATGGGCAAGCTGCATAACATAAATAGGGATCCTTCAGATCAAGTACCAAAACCTCATGGCTTAAAAAGTTTATTCATCAATTTCGAAGGTAAGCAGGAGTTCAATATGGAAAGTAAGTTCCTCAAAAGGCCTTTTGAAAGTGAGATAACTAAAATTGTATTTGGCAAGACATACATTCAATTCGGCATCATTCATATAATCATCATTGTTAATGTAGAGGTTGCTAGTGTCCTAGATTGAGTGTTTCAGAACAAGACTAGACTCATCATGAAAACTCTAAACAGGCCTTTATTTCCCGTGCAAGAAGCAACGTATATTCATAATAACTAAGCAAAATAGTGACTTTAATCATAGATAAATAAAATTGAGTGTTAAACAATATATGCAAACAGAGGAATTAAATCCTTTGCAACAGCTAGGCTGCCAAAGAGTTGTTTTTACTTATAACTTATATCCTTAAATATATTATGTACAAAATCATCAAAACTACACTGGTAATGTAAGAGAATCTTTACATAATCAAATCACTTATATGATAAACTGGTAAATCTCTATGATATTAATTAGTAAGCTGATCAAAATTGTAACTGACCTGCTATAACTGGTTAAACTACACTGATAATGCAAGAATCTTTATATTATCAGAGCAGTATAACTTCAATTTGAGGAACTAACAACTCAGACAATTGATAATCGAGAAGAGAGTCTATAGATATGCTTACGCATCATGCAAGTCAAGCCTTTAGGGCAGAAAAACCCCTCACAACAAGGTTGATAGTCACGAGTACGATCAGGCATATCTTTTGCATTCTTAAGGTCGACTTTCTCATTTTTATTAACACTGCAAGACCAGCCTGGTTCACATCCAGGCACCCATGATGTCAAGTTACAGTTCCTATTGGGTCTTAAGATATTAGCTTTTTGGGTTGATTTTGTATCCAAAAAACTTGAGAAGTAGAATTTCATCTCTGCAGCGTTACATAGCCTCTGTGTCACGTCTGTTAAGATGATCAGCATATTGTTAGAGATAAAGGGTGTTTCAAACTATATCAGAATTCGAACAAGCAAAATTTCGATGCAAAAATAGGAAACAAAATGACAAGAATTTCCACTTGATTTTTGTAGCTCATTTCTTTTAGAGTTTAAGTTATATACATTGTCAGTGTATAAAGCATGTCAGGCTACCCAAACTTGAATTAATTTGAGAAGATAAAGTGGTGACCAGAGTTTCGCCAGCAAGTTCATTAGGATCAACGCATGCAAAAAGCATCTTGCGATTAAAAGCATAAGCAAATTACATACAACAACAGCATACCCCATGTAGTCCCACACAATGGAGTTTGGGGAAGGTAGAGTGTTCGCAAACCTTACCCCTACCTCAGAGGTAGAGAGACTGTTTTCAATAGATCCTCGTGTATGCAACCACATTATTGATAATAACAACAACCAAAAAAAAAAATTACCTTTGGTCTCTTTAAAGCAATTATTTAAGAATTCCAAGTTTTTGGCAAAATTAAATGCCTCAAACAACTCAGCATCCCTAAAACATGAAAAGATTTAGTTTTTAATTAGAATATAGATAATTAGGAGATGTTAAACTATAATGCAATTAAAACTTACACATCATCAATGCAAAATCCCAAAACCTGGGTGATATCCTTATGGAATACTTTTGTAAGATTTGCAAGTTGGCCATAAATGAAAGATGCAAGAACAGGCACAGCAGTAGGATTAGCATTAGCATTAGCATTAGCAGGAGTTTGTTTACTAGCAGGTGCACACCAAACACATGGAGAAAAACCCAAAACAAGAATCATAAACAAATAATAACAGGGTAACCATATCCTAATTTTACCCATTTCATCTAATATTCCAAATTAATTAATTCCTAAAGAAGATTTCCCAGAAAAATGCCACCACTAAATAAAACATAAAACTGAATAAACTGGAAAATAGAAACAACCCCCAGAACCAAAAAAGAGGAAATTTTTCAAGGGATGAAGGATATTTTACAAGAAAATAGAAAACTGAAACAACCCAAAGAACCAAAAAGATGATTTTTTTTCTTCAAGAAAATGGAAATAGAAACAACCCAAGAACCAAAAAGATGAAATTTTTCAAGAAAATAGGAAATATAAACAAAAAACAAAAAGATGAAATTTTTCAACGAATAAAGGACATTTTTCATGAAAATAGAAACAGCCCAAGAACCAAAAAGATGAAATTTTTACAAGGGATGAAGGACTTTTTTTTAATTTTTTTGGGGTTCAAATGGCCATGGAGACGAGAAGAAGTTCCAGAACCAAAAAAAAAACAAGAAAGGGTTTTTTTGGTCAAATTTTTTGGGAGAAGAATCATGAGGGAGATGTGTAGATTCTGGGAGGAGCTCCACTGTTTTTGGAAGAGAAATGGCATTGAGAGATTAATGGCTAAATTGGAGGTTAGGAATTAATGTTTGTATGAAATAATAATAATAATAGTTGCATGCAAATGTTTTGGTTTACATACTTTTGTCTAGGGCTGGCAAGGGGACGGGG
>JAJOOO010003419.1:0-16686 GCA_029582685.1 Solanum piurae
TTTCCTTCAGCTATCTCTAAGCTTCCGCGCCTGAACACCTTTCCTGCAAAACATGATAAAACACATAAAAACCAATATAAAATGGCTCTAGACACACACAACTTGTAAGTGAAATGCATTAGAAATACCGTAAACTCACGAAAAATTGAGGAATTTGCATGATATCTAAAAAAGGGCCTGTAGATGCGAAAATGGGCATGAAAAAAATGATGTGAGTGTACGTGATGGTTCCCCAACTCATTACAGAGGTCCCATAAAGTTTTTTGAGAATTTGTTTTTGGGTTGGGACGCTAGATCCATGGGCTATTACACACGAATAATTGAGGAATTTGCGCGAATCATAAAAAAAGGCCCGTAGATATTGAAATGGGCGTGAAAATGGTGTTAGTAAACGTGATGATTCCCTGATTCAATACAAACATTCCCATAATGTTTTTGAGAAAAAAAAATTGGGTGCGTCAAGGCGCCATATCCATAGGCTAATACACAAGAAAATTTGAGGTATTTGAGTGATTCCTTAAAAAGGGCCCGTAAAGTGGAAATGTGCATGAAAAAATTGGTGAGTATCTGTGATGGTTCCCCAAAAAACTACGGAGGTCCCCATAAAGTTTTTTGAGAAAAAAAAATTTGGGTGCTCCGGGGTGCTAGATCCATAGACTATTACACACAAAAAATTGAGGAATTTGCGCGATTCCTAAAAAATAGGCCCTAAGATGCGGAAATGGCATGAAAAAAATTGTGTGAATAAATGTGATTGTTCCTCGACTCATTACGGAGGTCCCCATAAATATTTTTTAAGAAAAACATTTTGGGTGCTCCAGGGTGCCAGATCCATAGGCTAATACACATGAAAAATTGAGGAATTTGCACGATTTCTAAAAAAGGGCCAGTAGATGTGGAAATAGGCATGACAAAAAA
The DNA here is from genome assembly GCA_029582685.1 of Solanum piurae. Classification (NCBI taxonomy): domain Eukaryota; kingdom Viridiplantae; phylum Streptophyta; class Magnoliopsida; order Solanales; family Solanaceae; genus Solanum; species Solanum piurae. The sequence goes on from JAJOOO010003419.1 coordinate 919, forward strand.
TGGTGTTAGTAATCATGACGGTTTCCTGACTCATTACAGAGGTCCCCATAAAGATTTTTGAGAAAAACATTTGGGTGCTTCAGGGAGCCAGATTCAAATACACACGAAAAATTGAGAAAATTGTGCGATTCCTAAAAAAGGGCCCGTAGATGTAGAAATGGGCATGGAAAAAATGGTGTGAGGTGATGGTTCCCCGACTCATTACGGAGGTCCCTATATAGTGTTTTTGAGAAAAAAAATAGGTTGGCCCCCGGATCCATGGGCAAATACACATAAAAAATTGAGGTATTTGCGCGATTTCGATAAAAGGTCCGCAGATACGGAAATGGGTGTGAAGAAAATGGTGTGAGTAAACGTGATGGTTCCCTGACTCATTACGGAGATTCCCATAATATTTTTTGATAGAAAAAAATTTGGGTGCTCCGATGTGCCAGATCCATGGGCTAATACACATTAAAAATTGAATAATTTGCGTGATTCCTAAAAAATGTCTAGTAGATGTGGAAATAGACATGAACAAAATTGTGTAAGCATATGTTATGGTTCCCCGATTCATTACGGGGGTCCCAATAAAGTTTTTTAAGAAAAAAAAATTGGGTGCTCCGAGGCGCCAAATCCATGGGATAATACACATGAAAAATTGAGGAATTTGCGCGATTCCTAAAAAAAGGCCCTGAGAAGCGAAAATGGACGTGAAAAAAATGGTGTGAGTAGATGTGACGGTTCCTCGACTCATTATGGAGCTCCCCATAAAGTTTTTTGAGAAAAACATTTTGGGTGCTCCAGGACGCCATATCCATGGGCTAATACACATGAAAAATTGAGGAATTTGCATGAATCCTTAAAAAAGGGCCAGTAGGTGCGGAAATGAGCATGAAAAAAAATGGTCTTAGTAATCGTTATGGTTTCCCGACCCATTACGGAGGTCCCCATAAAAGTTTTTGAGAAAATTTTTTGGGTTGTCCAGGGCGCCAGATCCATGGGCAGTACACACGAAAAATTGAGGAATTTGCGCGATTCCTAAAAAAGGACATGTAGATGCGGAAAGTGTTGTGAAAAAATTGTGTGAGCATATGTGATGGTTTTGCGACTCATTACGGAGGTTCCCATAAAGTATTTTGAGAATACAATTTTGGGTGCTTTGAGGCGCCAGATCCATGGGCTAATACAAACGAAAAATTGAGAAATTTACGCGATTCCTACAAAGGGCCTATAAATACGGAAGTGGGCGTGAAAAAAAATAGTGTGAGTATACCTGATGGTTCCCCAACTCATTACGTAGGTTCCCATAAAGTTTTTTTAGAAAAACATTTGGGTGCTCTTAGCCGCCAGATCCATGCTAATACACACGAAAAATTGAGAAATTTGTGCGATTCCTAAAAAAGGGGCCGTAGATGCAGAAATGGGCGTTAAAAAAATGGTGTGAGTATACGTGATGGTTCCCCAACTCATTACGAAGGTCCCCATAAAGTATTTTGAGAAAAAAATTGGGTTGATGCGCCAAATCAATAGGCTAATACACACAAAAAATTGAGGAATTTGCGCAATTCCTAAAAAAGGGCCCGTAGATGTAGAAATGAGGTGATAAAAATGGTGTGAGTATACGTGATGGTTCCCCGACTCATTACATAAATCCCCATAAAGTTTTTGAGAAAAATATTTTTGGCTTGGGGCTCTAGATCCATGGGCTAATACATAGCAAAAATTCAGGATGTTGCGCGATTCCTAAAAAAAGGCTTGTAGATACAGAAATGGGCATACAAAAAAATTGTGTGAGTAAACGTGATGGTTCCCCTACTCAATACGCAGATTTCAATCATATTTTTTGAGAAAAAAAATTTGGGTGCTCCGGGGCGCCAAATCCATGGCTAATAAATATGAAAAATTGAGAAATATGCGCGATTCCTAAAAAGGGCCAGTAGATGCAGAAATGGGCATGAAAAAAATGGTGTCAGTATACGTGATGGTTCCCCGACTCATTACTGGGGTCCCCATAAAGTTTTTTGAGCAAAAAATTGTGGGTGCTCTGGGGCGCCATATCCATGGGCTAATACTCACGAAAAATTGAGGAAGTTGCGCAATTCCTAAAAAAGGGCCCGTAGATACGGAAATAGGTATGAAATAAATGGTGTGAGTATTCGTGATGATTCCCCAAAAAATTACGGAGGTCCCCATAAAGTTTTTTTATAAAAAAATTTTTGGATGCTCTGGGGTTCCAGATCCATGAGCTTATACACACGAAAAATTGAGGAATTTACGCTATTTCTAAACAAAGGCCCTGAGATGCGGAAATGGGCGTGAAAAAAATGGTGTGAGTAGATGTGATGGTTCGTCAACTCATTACGGAGGTCCCCATAAAGCTTTTTGAGAAAAACATTTTGAATGCTCCAAGGCGCCAGATCCATGGGCTAATACACATGAAAAATTGAGGAATTTGCACGATTCCTAAAAAAGGGCCAGTGAATGCGGAAATGGGCAAGAAAAAAATGGTGTTAGTATTCATGATGGTTTTCTACCTCATTACGGAGGTACCCATAAAGGTTTTTGAGAAAAACAAATTTGGATGCTCTGGAGCGCCACATCCATGGGCATTAACATGAAAAATTGAGGAATTTGCACAATTCCTAAAAAGGGGCCCGTAGATGCAGAAATGGGCGTGATAAAAATGGGTGAGTATACGTGATGGTTCGCCAACTCATTATGGATGTCCCCATAAAGTATTTTGAGAGAAAAAAATTAGGTTGGGGCGCCAGATTCATGGGCTAATACACATGAAAAATTGAGGAATTTGTGAGAATCCTTAAAAAAGGCCTGTAGATACGGAAATGGGAGTGAAAAAAATGGTGTTAGTACACGGGATAGTTCCTCGACTCAATACAGAGATTCCCATAATGTTTTTTGAGAAAATATATTTTGGTGCTCCGGGGCGCCAGATCCATTGGCTAATACACTTGAAAACTAGAGAAATTTGCGTTATTCCTAAAAAGGGCCAGTAGATGCGGAAATGGGCATGAAAAAAATGGTGTTATTATACATGATAGTTCCCCGACTCATTACGGGGGTCCACATAAAGTTTTTTGAGAAAAACATTGTGGGAGCTCTGGGGCGCCATATCCATGGGATAATATACACAAAAAATTGAGGAATTTGCGGGATTCCTAAAAAGGGCTTGTAGATGCGGAAATGGGCGTGAAAAAAATGGTGTGAGTATCCGTGATGGTTCCCCAAAAAATTATGGAGGTCCCCATACGGTTTTTTGATTAAATTTTTTTGGGTTGTTCGGGCCGCCAGATCCACGGTCTAATACACACGAAAAATTGAGGAAATTGTGTGATTCCTAAAAAAATGCCTCGAGATGCGGAAATGGGCGTGAAAAAAATGGTGTGAGTAGTTGTGATGGTTCCTCGACACATTACGGAGGTCCCCATAAAGTGTTTTGAGAAAAACATTTTGGGTGCTCCAGGGCGCCAGATCCATGGGCTAATAAACATGAAAAATTAAAGAATTTGCACGATTTCTAAAAATGGGCCAGTAGATGCGGAAATGGGCATAAAATAAAAAATGGTGTTAGTAATCGTGATGGTTTCCTGACTCATTACGAAGGTCCCCATAAAGTTTTTTGAGAAAAAAAATGTGGGTGCTCTGAGGAGCCAGATCCATGGGCTAATACTCGCAAAAAATTGAGGAGTTTGCACGATTCCTAATAAAGGGCCCGTAGATGCAAAAATGGGCGTGAAAAAATGGGTGTGAGTATACGTGATAGTTCCCCGACTCATTACGGAGGTCCCCATAAATTGGTGACCTACGAATGGGACATACGCCCATCCACGCACCGTAGGGAATAGTCGTGGGTCATGAGCCATGTTGAGGAGCTGCAAACCCCAACCAACGAGTGACTAGTACGGTCCATGGGTCTATCCACGCACCGTGGGTGGGGGTCGTGGATGGGGCCTGCAATGATGCTTCTAAGTTGGCCAAAAGTAAGTCACTTTAGGTAATTCCTAATATAATTATTTTAGTGTAGGGTCATTTTATATTGTTTTAGTAGACCTATATAAGGGTTATTAAGCTATTAACTAACCCTTTACACTTCATAAAATTTACAAGACTCAAATCATAACCACCTTTCTACCAAATATTTCTCTCACTAAAACCTCCATTGAAGAAGAAGAAAAAGTCAAGGTCTAGGGTTCAAGGACTTATATTTTCCACTCAATTTCATGAGGAATCTTCATAAGGTATGGTAGCTTATCATCTATGGGTAGCCTTCACCCATAGAGCCCCTTCAAAGTTCAATTTCAAAACTAGTGCTTTCCCCAAAAGGTTAGGGTTTCACTCTAAGTCATGGATTTCTTTCTAAAACGTTTCCAATGGTTGATTTATGATGGATTACTATTGAATTGATGAATTATTGTTGGTTTATGATGAATTTCCCCAAGAACCCATGAAATCCCCAACTTTCCCAATTTGGATCTTAAAGTGTGAGTATTGTTGAATATTGGTCCAATTGAGTAAATAATGATTGTTTATGGTGTAATTACATGATTTAAGTATGATTATACATGTATTCTTGATTAACCTAAGATTCTAGGGTGAAATTGATATAGTCTAGTGTTATTTCATAAAAGAGGCAAATTGAGGGTTTAGATGTGATCTTCTAAGATTGATGAACTTCTTCATGAATTGACTTAGATTATATGACCTAGATATGAATTGCCTATAATTAAATCTTGTAGACATGAACGAGTTAGATTTGATCGTCTATGATGGATCATGGTTGATTAGTATTGAGATTGAGTTATATGATACTAAATAACTATAATTAGTTAAGAATGAAGCATGTGGTTAGTTTACCTTGAGAATTAGGTTTACATGATGACCATGTGAGATATTGTTTGAGAGTAAGGCTTGTAATATGAAGATAACTTCTAGGGATTTAAGGGTAAAAGCTAATATGAATTAGCTATGAATGTTGAGGCTTTAAGAAGGAAGTTATTATGCATGTTGAATTGTATATGATATTATTGTGGAAGGACTTTACCCACATGACCTACAGTATGAGTACATGAGCTTCTGCATATAATGAATGAACTACTTCAATTATGATTATATCCATGTCTAATTTAATGAATGATATATGTGTTGATTTGATGTGATCTATGATATCCTTGTATGCAAGATACGAGAATTATGCATGGCTGTAATATTATGTACATGTTTTATGAACACTTTGAGAGTCAAGTGTCTAAGATGATAATGTTTTTATTGTACCATTGAAAGGACAATAACACACACTCTATTTATGAGTATGATTATGATGTATCTATGGTGTTAATTGAAAGGATATTTCTCATAAGCACCTTTACACATTACTATGCGTGAAATGTACATGACCATGATAATCTTCTTGTGTTGATCGAAAGTATATTCTCATGAAAACACATGATTATAATGTGAAAGTTTTCCTCGCATAATTAATGATGATTCTAAGGTTGAAAGTCCATTCTCACCTATTGAATCTATGAGATATTTTATGAGTTGTGTTGGATGGAGGGTAAGACACTCCTTCATTCATATAAATTCAATTCAAGATTAAACAAGTAATTTTGGGAAATAATGCTTAGCACCGAGTGGATATGAAATATGAGGTAGAAGTCCTCCTGCCAATTCAACAGGCATGGTTTCTAATATAGTTTCATGAGATGGAAGCTCCCCCGTCAATACAATAGGTTTGGGGTTTCTAGTAACAATCTACTTATCCCATAACTATGTGCCCACATAGGTCTTCAGCTAGTGGATCCACCTAAAAACTAATACATTTAGTTCTACCTTAGGAAAGTAGGACATTTTTTTCGGTGTGGGGCATGACACCGAATTCCATGTAGCTCACATGGTCTATGTCGGTTAAGGTTATTTCCCTCCATGAACAATAATATGAACTATGAACAAGAACATGAGTTATGTACTATGGTTTCTCAAGAGGTTCTACTTAGTATGAGTGGGGGTATGGGACTTCATTCATGCATTGCACAAGTAGGCTTTGAGAGTGATCGTGGTATGTTTCTCTTATGATATGATGCTTTATGAGTTAATGCATGCTTTATATCAATTATGAACATGAACATGAACTATACTTATGACTTCTTAATGATCTCTACTTGGTGTGAGTGGGGGTATAGGACTTCATTCATGCATTGCACAAGTAGGATTTGGAAGGGATTATGGTGTGGTTTTCTTATGCTATGAAGATGTGTGAATTTATGCATGAATGATATGATTGTTACTAAGAGTGGCTTTCCTTGTTATAAGCTATGAACATGAATGTTTCCTTGTCTATGAGTATTAACTATGGATGAGATCAAAGCATGATAAGTATGAGCATGGTGGCCTAAAAGTGGTACTTAGTATAGATGGGATTATGGGATCTTATATATGCATTGCACAAGTATAACTTAGGGTTACTTATGTGATGGTTCTATTATGATGAGATGATCTCGGTATTTAACTATGTGTGTGAAATATAGCTTGTGATGATTGGGGTATGCATTATGTTTATGTTGGAGACTATGCATTGTGATTATGTTGGATATATTTTATGCTATGATGAATTGTACATGAGTTGTCTTATGAGTTACATTTCCCCAACTATTTCAAAGATGATGTTCAAAATTGGCATATAGCATGGTTTCAACTAAAATGTCCCTTTTACCATGTTTTAAGAATTTTTATGCATGGCTATCATACTTCGTGCATTTTTGTACTAACCCATATTTCTACATTTTCTATAAGTGTAGGGCCCGGTCGTTGAGGTGTGCTTCTCCTAGTGTTCAAAACTTGGATTGGTTCTCTCCACGCTTTTGGTGAGTCCTCATAGTTCGAGGATGGAAGTTGATCATTTCTAGTGTCTTTCTTACATTCTCTTTTGAGACTATGTTGTAAAGGGTTGTGACCCTTATTGATTCTCGATTGTATTAGATGGTTAATGAGACAATGTCTAGACTTCCTTTAATTTTATGAAAAGACTTCGATTGTAAAAAAATTTAATTCTGCATCATTTATATTACTTATGTTTATGATATACTAAGGGCTTGTATAAGACCCTTCGGGGTCGAGTACACCTTGTTACATCTAGGGGGTACCCCTGGGTCGTGACAAACTTGGTATCAGAGCATAAAATTTTGGGATTATTTTAGGATGACGTCTGATAAGCCACTCTAGTAGAGTCTTGTTCATAGTGTGAAGTGCACCACATTTATGAATGAGAGGCTACAATATTCTTAGGAAATTTCACTTCTTTATTACTCTTAAGTCGTGCTATAGAGTTTGACTTTATAGGGTCTTTCTTCTAATCATTATCTGGTGGTCCACAGGATATGACTACTCAAGGATCTTTCACCGGTGGATTTGAAGGGGACAATGTTGATCAAGGAGCTCCTCCTCAAGCTCCTCAAGTTCCAATAGACTTAATGACTAATGAGAAGATTAGGTATGGTTTTCAATTGTTGACTCAAGTCGGGATAGAAATTCCAAAATTCTATGGGTCAAAGATGGAGGAAGATCCTCAAGAGTTCATAGATGAGATCTCTAAGGTGTTGAATTTTGTGGGAGTGACTCCGATAGAAAAGGCAGAATTGGCTGCTTATCAATTGAAGGATGTTTCTCAACTTTAGTTTAACCAATGGAAAGAAGCAAGGCCGGTAGAAGCGGGTCCCATGGAATGGGAAAGATTTAAGAATGGGTTTCTTGGTAGGTTTTGCCCTTTGGAGATGAGAGAGGCTAAGATAATTGAGTTTATTAACCTTCGCCAAGGTAGGATGAGCATTGAGGAGTATGCTCAGGTGTTCACTAGGTTGTCAAGATATGCTACATCCATAGTGGTCGACCCTAGGATGAAGATGAGTAAGTTTGTGTCGGGTATTGATGTGCTGCAAAATCTTGGCACATTTGATGCTTGAAAACTAAGGATTAATACTAGAATTGAGTTTATTTTTGTATGCTTTGATGTTTTTGTTGAATGTGTAGACATATTTTTGCATGTGTGGAAAAAATGGAAAACGAGGCAGAAGATTATGGTGATCAACTGAAGACCACGAGCACCTAGAAAGGTCGTGGTCCTTGTCACGATTCGTGGTGCCTGTCGCGAAGGTGAACCAGTGTGAAGGCCTTGGAGGAGTTAAAAGTAGATTAGACCAAGTGAAGATCACAGCCAACCTCACGGACCGTGGTCCACACAACGGTCTGTGGTGCCTGTCGTGAAGGTAAACCAGTATGGAAGCCTTGGAGGAGTTAAGAGTAGATTGGACCAAGTAAAGATCACGGCCAACCTCATAGATCGTGGTCCTCACAACGGTCCGTGGTGCCAGTCGTGAAGGTGAACCAGTGGATGGGCAAGGAGAAGTTAAAATGAAAAGTGACTAAGTAAATACCACAGGCACCTTTACGAACCGTGGTCAGTGCCACACCCCGTGGTGACATCCATGATAAGTTACAGTGTGCAAGGCTTGAAAAACGTGTTTTTTTTTATCCAAGTGAAGACCACAAAGGGCTTCACGGACCGTGAAGCCCTTGACGGGTCGTAGAAGTGGGCGTGAAGTGCCCGACAGTCTAGTCCTACTTCGAGTAGGAATCTTTTTTAAAACACTTGTTTGAATTAATTAGGTCATTTTTTTATGTTTTATCTTGTCTAACCTTGAACGACGAACAAGTCTCCATTATTCTCAGTTTCTGATTTTCAATTTGAACATTGAATTAAGTTCGAAGTTTGGATTTCTGGTTCTTGATTTATCAAAGTGGCTTGTTGATTTTCTTATTCTCATAAGTACTTTCTAAATATGTTTTCGTTTGATATTTCTTAATGTTTACGTGAAATTATGAGTGGCTAAATACCACAACTAGGGTTGTGGGATCCATGACGTAATACTAATTCTAATTTCGTAAAATGAATGAAAGGCAATTTATGTTTACAAATTATAATTTAGCTTTCGTTAGTCTTGTATTCTGATGAGTGCACACATTAGAGTGAGCCTGTATCTGTCATTTGTTCGAAAGAAAAATGATATTTAGGAAAAAGTTAAATTAATCTGAAAAATGGAGTCAAGGTTTAAGTTCGAGAGAAAAGAACCTTAACATTATTGTAGGCGAGGGTGAATCATGTAACACTCTACGACTGAGAGGACTTGAGTGAAGATTATCTCAGTAGATTGAGAAGTGTCAGATATAGCTAACTCGCATGTATTTTGTAGAGGAAAATTGCTTGAAACTCAACTACGAAAAGACATTAGATGCAATGTTATGGGGAACACAATCCTAGTTTCAGTTAATTATTGAAATAACTTTGAAACTGATATTTTGTTAATTGTTGAATTAGACTTTAGTTTGCAATTTTGGTTACCAAAGAGTTAACGCTAAACCCATTTTACTTTTTGTAATTGTTTATTTAGGAAATAATAACAACATTTGACTAAAAAGTGACAGTGAAACCATTTCTGTAAAGAAATTCTCTATGGAATCGACCTCAACTCACGTTGAGTTTTATAAATTGACTTCGATCGTTTATATCTCTTAATTGAGGTGTAAGTTTGAATGTATCAATTTTTGGCGCCGCTGTCGGGGAATTTCAATTCAGAAGTGTTTTACTAGCTTTTATTCTAAGTGTAGTTAGATTTCCTAATTTTACGTCTTGTTCTTTGTGTATGTCTCTTTTAGGTGAATTCGACTGTGTATGCCAAATACCATAAGTAAGGGAGCCCCATTAATCTCATACGATCTAGAACTTCGGAACAACAATCCACAAAATGGTGAATGCACAAAAACTTGAGGCACAGAGATAGAGATTTGGATTGGAAGCTGAAACTGTCACAAGAGGTATTCAGCCAAATGTTGTGAACAACCAACCTAGGGCAGTGGATGAAAACATAGCAGTGGATGGAATCATTCCTCCCCACCGTCAACCAATATCTCCATGATGTATGAGGAGGATGACTTAGACTTGAATGGAGATGGAGCCACTGGAGTGATAGTGTTACCTGCACTACCTCCAGGTGTTAAATTCACAATCCCCAGCACTATGATTCAACTGTTGAATCTGAAAGGTATGTTCAGGGGTGCAGCTGGTGATGATGCTAATCAACATCTGATGAACTTTGTGGCCATTTGCAAATCACAAGAGATTACTGGAGTAAGCCAAACAACGATGAAATTGAGGTTGTTTCCTTTGTTTCTTACTGGAGAGGCAACCAACTAGTTGAATGAGATGTCGGTTGACTCAATCAAGACTTAGACTGAGTTGAAGGAGGATTTTCTAGAACGAGCTTTCCAGAATCAAAAGAGTTGAAAATGAAAGATGAGATAAGTGCCCATAAACAGCTACCAGGAGAAGCGATGCATGAAACCTGGTGGAGATTCAGCCAAAAGCTGAAGAAGTGTACAAACCATGGTCTCAGTGAGAGACATCTAAAATAGGCATTTTACAGATCTTTAAATTATGTTACTAAACCTATTGTTGATGCAATGTGTGGAGGATCTTTTATGAGAATACCATTATCATAGAGCATGCAACTGATTGACGAGGTATCAAAGAATAATAGGGCATGGTACACTAGGGATGCAGAAGTAGGAGATCTTGGGTACACTTTTGAACTTTCAGCTGAACAAAGGAAGATAGACGAAGAACGGGATCAAGACATGGAATACATGAGGACTCAAATAGATCTGATCACGAAGCATATTGTCTCCAAGTCTGAAAAGGTAAATGTCATGGGATAGCCAAACAGGTATGAAGATCTAGACATCGATCTAGATGAAGAGGCTAATTACCTGGGCAGCCAAGGAGGTTTCTGGAATTATAACTCAGGCAACCAGGGTTACAATTCTTGAAATGCAGGTCGAAACTATTCAAGAGAAGGACAGTATGATAGGCCAGCAAACAGAGAGTAGGGAAACTGGCAGAATAGAAATGGATACAGAAATGATCGAAATGGTGTCTATATGCCCTAAGGTATAATAGAGACCGGGCAAGTGGTAGTTCCAGCAGGTCTAAGCTGGAAGACATGTTGTCCAAGATGCTACAAAAAGTTTAATCAACTGATGCAGGGGTGAAGGAGATGAAAAGTGATTTCTCCAGTATAAGTCAACTGGTAGACTCTCACACCACCTCCATCAAGCAAATTGATCAGCAATTAGGGCAACTTTCAGCCTCATTAAATCAAAGGAAGAATGGGTCACTACCAAGTGACACATTCCAAAATCCTAAGAAGGAAGAACATTGCATGGCTATCGCCACCAAGAGTGGTAAGATTCTAACTAACCAAATTTATCCAGGTACTAAACATGATCAGATGTTGGAGCAAGCTGGAAAAGAGGAGGATAAAGTTGAACATTTAGATGAATTGAGGATGCTCATCCAATAGCACAACCTGCATAAGGAAAAGAGAACGAGGTTGAGGGAAATATGCCTTTACAGCAGATCCCAAGACCACCTCCTCATTTCCCTCAAAGGCTTAAAATGAAAGCTGAGGATGGGAAATTCGCTTCATCACCATGCTGAGAAAACTATCAGTGAATATCCCACTGGTGGAAGCACTAGAGAAGATGTCAGGATATGCCAAGTTTATGAAAGACTTGGTCACAAAGAAAAAAGAGTTGTAAGTATTAATTTGACTGACAATGTTCATCACTGCAGTGTTATTGCTACCAGGTCTCTGGTACAGAAGAATGAGGATCCGAGTGCATTCACCATACCGTGCACCATCACATCAATTAAATTTCCAAAGGCCTTGTCTGACTTAGGGGCCAGTATAAACTTGATGTCGCTGTCTATCTACAAGCAACTGGGGTTAGGAGTTCCAAAACCCACAACTATGAGGTTGATGATGGCAGATAGGTTAGTGAAGTGACCTATGGGCCTCCTATGTGATGTACTCGTAAAGGTGGACACGTTCATCTTACCAGTATACTTCATGATCTTGGATTACAAAGTGGATTTTGAGGTTCCCATTATTTTGGGAAGACCATTTCTAGCCACGAGATGAGCATTGGTAGATGTTGAGCGAGGAGAACTACAATTCAGACTCAACAAAGAAAAGGTAAAGTTTAATATTTGTAGGTCCATGAAGTAGCCACACGACATGAATGTGGTGTCTGCGATAGCAGTCTTTGATGAAGAAGAAATGGGAGCAACCATTGAAAAGAGGATGGCTGTCGAAACCTTAGTTGCAGTGCTGATGAATTTTGAAGCTGACTTCTGATCTAACTATGTAGCGACCGTGAATGCTTTGCAGGGTATGGAAGCACACTCTTATGCTCCAAAGAAATTGGACTTGAATTTGAAAAATAGGCCAAGTACTCGGATTTGAAAAACAGGCCAAGTACTTCAGTAAAACCATCCATTGAGGAGCCACCTATGCTGGAAATGAAACAGTTACACGTATGTATTTTTGGGAGCTAACAACACTTTACCTGTGATTTGGCTGCAGATTTAAATGACGATTGGGTTCAAGTTGTGATCAGTGTTGATAAGGTACAAAAGGGCCATTGAGTGGACCATTGCTGACATTATTGGGATACCTCCAGGTATATGCACCCATAAGATTCAACTTGATGAGGAATGCAGCCAAAGCATTGAACACCAGCGGAGGCTAAACCCACCTATGCAAGAGGTGGTCAAAAAGGATATAATCAAGTGGTTCGATGATGGGGTGGTATACCCCATTTCTGACAATCACTGGGTCAGCCCAGTGCATTGTGTGCCCAAAAAGGGTGGTATGACTGTGGTTGCTAATGCCAAGAATGAGTTGGTCCCACAGAGTCCAGTTACTGGATGGAGAGTGTGCATGGATTACATGAAGATGAACAAGTGGACTTTGAGGGATCACTTTCCCATGCCTTTCATGGACCAGATGTTTGAAAGGTTGGCTGGAAAAGGGTGGTACTGCTTCTTAGATGGATACTTTGGGTACCAACCAGTTAACAATTGATCCTGAAGATCAGGAAAATACCACATTTACATGTCCTTATGGTACCTTTGTATTTAAATGTGTGTCATTTAGACTATGTAATGCACCAGCAACGTTCCAAAGGTGTATGATGTCGATCTTTTCATACATGGTAGAGGACACTCTGGAGGTATTCATGGATGACTTTTCAGTGGCACGTGATAATGTTGATGATTGTTTGCTTAATCTTAGCAGGGACTTATAGAGATGCAAGGAGGCCAACCTAGTGTTGAACTGGGAAAAGTGTCATTTCATGGTCAAGGAAGGCATAGTCCTTGGGGACAAGGTATCACATAAAGGGGATAGAGGTCGACAAAGCCAAAAATTGAGGTGATTGAAAAGTTACCTCCGTCGATATGTGTGAAAGGTGTTCGAAGCTTCTTAGGACATGCCGGATTCTATAGGTGTTTCATCAAGGACTTCTGTAAAATTGCACACCCCATATGCAAGCTTTTGGAGAAGGAGGTGAAATTCATTTTTGATGTGGCATGTCTTAGAGCTCTTGAATGCTTGAAGGAGAAGCTGATTTCTGCACCAGTGATCATTGGCCCAGATAGGGCTGAGCCATTTGAGGTAATATATGATGCTAGCGGTACTGCTTTAGGAGTTGTGTTGGGACAGAAGCGGAACAAGATGTTTCATCCGATTTACTATGCCAATAAGTCACTGAATGGAGCACAGAGAAACTACACAGTTATTGAACAGGAACTACTGGCGGTGGTGTATGCTTTCAAGAAATTCAGAGCTTACTTGTTGGGTACTAGAGTGATAGTCCATACGGATCATGCAGCTCTGAGGTTCCTCATGGCAAATAAAGATGTCAAGCCAAGGTTAATCAGATGGATATTACTTCTTCAGGAGTTTTATTTTGAAGTTAAGGAAAGGAAAGGTTGTGAGAACCAGGTAGCTGACCAGCTTTCGAGGTTGGAGGCTGAAAATAAAGAGGAACTCGAGCTCGAAATAAATGATTTGTTCCCAGATGAGCAGGTATTAGACACTACTCTTGATTTTATCCCTTGGTTTGTTGATTTTGCTAACTTTCTTATTAGTGACTTGATGCCTGAGGGGCTGACTTTCAGCAAAGGAAGAGGTTCATGCATGATGTGAGTTAGTATTTTTGGGATGAACCTTATCTGTACAGGGTGTGTGCTGATAACATCATCAGGCGATGTATCCCTGAAGCTGAGATGTTTCATATTCTAGAATTTTGACACTCCTTTTCAGTGTGGGTACGTACTACTAGCCCACAATTCATCAGGATGCGATGGACATAGTAAGGAGTTGTGATGTGTGCCAGCGACAAGGAGCCATCTCTCGGTGCCATGAGTTACCCATGACACCTATCCTGGAGGTAGGGCTGTTTGATGTGTGGGGAGTCGATTTCGTGGGCCCATTTGTGAGCTCATATGGGCAGAAGTACATATTCGTTGCAGTGGACTATGTATCTAAATGGGTTGAGGCAGTTGCTTTGCTTGAGAATGATGGCAAGAGTGTTGCTGGTTTTCTAAAAAAGAATATCTTCTCAAGGTTCGGCACACCTAGAGCTATCATCAGTGATGGTGGGTCCCATTTCTGCAACAAGGTATTCAGTGTGCTTCTAACCAAATATGGAGTTAAACAGCACAAGGTTGCAACAACTTTTCACCCGCAGACCAGTGGCCAAGTAGAGGTGTCCAATAGAGAAATAAAGGTGATCTTGGCAAAATTAGTGAATACCTACAAGACAGATTCTGCACGAAAGTTAGATGATGCTCTATGGGCATATCAGACAGCTTTCAAGATGCATATTGGTATGTCTCCATATCAATTGGTATTTGGAAAGGCATGTCATTTGCCGGTTGAGCTTGAGCATAAAGCACTCTGGGCTTTGAAGAAACTAAATCTTAGTTAGAGTGAACTGCAAACCTGAGACTGGATCAGATTAATGAGATGGATGAGTTCCTGTTGAGAGCATATGAGAGGTCAGCACTGTACAAGGAGAGGATGAAGTTATACCATGATAAACATATTTAAAAGAGAAACTTTACTCCTGGTGACTTGGTGTTACTTTTCAACTCCAGACTTCGTCTGTTTCTGGCAAAATTGAGATCCAAATGGTCTGGACCTTTTAAGGTTACTCAGGTGTTCCAGCTAGGTGCTATTGAGCTTGAGAATGACAAGGTGAGAGGTTCAAAGTCAATGGTCAGCAAATTAAGGCATATTTATGGGGTGAATTCTCTAAGGGAAAATCTGGCAAAAGGAAACACAAAATCAGAGAATTTGGTGAGGAGATACATGGTGACCTGTCCAGAGAGGAAAGAAGGCAAGAAAAGAAAGCCCGCAAGGCATCAAGGAAGGAAGCTAGATAAAAAGAAACAGGTGAGCAACAACAGGGAGATGCAGTGTTAGTTGGAGCTTCTGGTAGCGGAGTACCTGTCCCGGTGAGTGGTAGTCAGCCTGATCTTGCGCTGATTTTTGAGAGTGCACCCATTGATAAGGGTGCGGATGCGGATCCGACTACCGGCCCCTAAAGTGTCGCAAGTATGACCCCTCCTCATAGCCCTATTTTGTTTTGTTTATTGACTTTGAGGTCTTTTCTTTGGGGAGGGGGTGGTGAGCAACCTGCCATTATAGATATTAGAATGAGTGGAGGTTGACTCTGTGTTTACTATGAAAACTGTTATGGTCTTGTGTTTGTGTTTGTGTGTTGAGCTGTGCAGCAGCTAGTCTGTAAAAAATGAGGACCATACTTTGAAATTTGACTGTTAGGATCTTTAGATGATATCTTAGATACTTA
>JAJOOO010003420.1:0-15131 GCA_029582685.1 Solanum piurae
TGCGTTCTTGAACTAGGGTTCTTGACCTTTTTCTCCTCTTAGCGTTCTAATTCTTCTAAGTTTGATTAATGATTTGACTTAGGTAAGTTCTAGTTATGTTTCTAGGCTTAAACTGACTAAAATATCATGATTTAGGGTCTAAATGATGTATCTTAGGGGTTAAACGAAATAGGAAAAGACCAAAAGACCCCTAACTTAACTGCTGTCGGAGTGATCGACGGATTTGACTGACGGGCCGTCAATCAATCGACGGTCCGTCGATTGGGTCCGTTGATCGGGTCTGCTCGATAGGCCTACACTAAAACGAGCATAATTTTTTACTCGGAGGTCGGATTTTAGCAAACTCGGTGGCATTGGAAAGAGGATTCAATTATCTATCATATCATAGGTCATGGCACACATAATTACTTTTTAGATAAAAGTTATGACCATCTGAAGTTGACCCATCAATAATTTTCAGCTAACTGACAATTACCCTTCACCTACGGTCAGACCTACGGACCGTGGATCGAATGACGGTCTGTACTAGTCGACCGTCGTTTGCATCAGAGGCTGGGTATAGGGGACCTCGATCCACGGACACAGACCACAGATCGTGATCTGACCTACGGACCGTGGGTCTGTCCGTGGGTCGAGACTTAGCCAATTTTTTTCTGAGCTGGTGTTGGGAGGGGTTGCAGTGGTGAACCACGGACCACCAGCACGGGCCGTGGTCTGACCTACGGTCCGTGGATGGCAACCGTGAGTTGCACTTGCAACTTCTCAAAATCTGCATTTTTGGTCTATCTAGGATACGGGGTGTTACACCATCAGTCTGAGGATGAAAGGCAGTACTTAAGTTCACCTTTGAACACAACCCTTTCTGAAAAGATTTCCAGAACTATGCAGTAAACTATGCACATCTATCTGAAATAATGGAGACTGGGACTCCATGAAGTCTCACTATCTATTGAATATACAACCTGGCATAATCTTCTGCCGAATGGGTAGTCTTTACTGGCAAAAAATGGGCTGATTTTGTCATTCTGTCGACAATCACCCAAATAGAATCATGTTGTCTGCGAGACCTTGGAAACCCTGTGATGAAATCCATATTGATCATCTCCCACTTCCATTCCGGAAGTTCTATCCTCTGAGCCAAACCACCGGGCCTTTGGTGTTCAACTTTCACTTGCTGGCAATTTGGACATTTAGCAACAAACTCTGCAATGCCCCTCTTCATGCCATTCCACCAATAAACCTATCTCAAGTCACGATACATCTTTGTGGAACCTAGATGAATGGAATATCTGTAGCTATGAGTTTCTTCCATAATCCTCTCTTGGAGTTCATCTACCATAGGTACACACAATCTACCTTGATATCTCAAAACACCATATCCCCCTTGTTCAAAAGCTAATACTCTTTGCTTTTGAACATTTGCCTTCAACTCAAGCAAAATGGGATCTTGGTCTTGTTTCTCCTTCACTTCTGACACTAAAGATGACTCGGCCCCGCTCGTCACCGCTATTCCTCCTTCTGCTGAATCTACAAGTTTGACTCCCAGGCGTGCCAGTCTGTGCACATCTTTTGCTAACTCTCTCCTTTCTCCTTCAATATGGGCGGTTCTACCCATAGACAACCTGCTTAAAGAATCAGCAACAACATTAGCCTTACCTGGGTGGTAAAGAATACTCAGGTCATAATCCTTGAGTAATTCTAACCACCTCCTATGTCTGAGATTAAGCTCTTTCTGAGTAAGCACATATTGAAGACTCTTGTGATCAGTAAACACATCAACATGCACACCATACAAGTAATGACGCCATATCTTCAAAGCGAACACTACAACGGCCAACTCTAAGTCATGGGTTGGGTAGTTTTTCTCATGAACTTTCAACTGTCTGGAGGCATAAGCTATAACCTTGCCATCCTACATTAAGACACAACCCAAACCAACTCTAGATGTATCACAATACACCACAAAACCTTGAGTACCTTCTGGTAAAGTCAAAACTGGAGCAGTAATCAACCTCTTTTTCAATTCTGCTCAACAATGACTATTTCCAATTTCAAGCCTCTTCATAGTTATTTCAAATTATCGGATGTTACAAATAAATAGGACGAGTCTTAGAGTAGTCTATGGATCGTAGAAGGGACCTGTAGAGGTGATTCAAACTTGGTGAAATTTTAAACTTGGACTTGGGTTCTACGGATTGGACCCTAACGAAGCCCGTAGAAAGGAAGGTCCCCAAAATCTCTCAAGTCTTTTTCTCCAAAATTCTCTTAAGAGCTCCAAGGTGAAGGTGAAGAGCTTGGGTTCAAGCTTCAACGTCTCATTCTCTTTGCATTATGTCCAGGTATGTGGAAATTCACCAATGAATCCCTTTCATACATTGAGTCCCAAAAGAATCTCATTCTTCAATTTAATTTCACCCAATTATCTAGGGGTTCATGCTATTCTTCATGGATCCTATTTATTATGATTCAATTGATGGTATTTGATCTTATTATCCATGATTCAATCTAATTATATGTTTTTGCAATTGATTTCATGTGGATCCATGCTTCATACTTGACTGTGTGACTGTGAACTCATGAACAAAGATTATGAACCTATGAATTATGATTATGAAATCTATGCATGTTTTTATTAAAAAGGTGATTTATGAACTATGAATGCTTTTGAAATAAGTGTCAAAGAATTGTGAGGCTCTCCCATTAGTAGATGTTGGATATTTAAAAGCAATCTCCTCGCCCAGACTACGTGCTCTTGTAGGGTTGTCTTAAATGACCTAAGCTAGTGGATCCATGATTTACGGTTTCTTTTTAAAGGCTCTTACTATGTTTTTCTTGGTCTTGCATATCATGTTATCATGCTTTACGCCTTTATGCACTTCCCCATATTTAGTACATTCACCGTACTAATGCATATTTGTGTCTATATTGTCTTCTAATATAGAGTCCCACGCTCCTCCTATTGCTCATGGTTAGCTTGGATTAATTTGATAGTACTTTGGATTGGTGAGTCCTCATGCTTCGAGGACAAGACCATTGATGCTTTATTTCTTTTATAATTTTTTTTATTTCATACTTGTACGTGGTATATGGGTTACGTCTCATCCACTCTTATGATGTTAGAAAAGCTATGCCAAATACAATTTAATATTCCGCGCTTATGTTCATATTTCTTTTATGGCATGAAACTTATGTTGTCTATTATCTCTCTTGTGGTTCTTTTACCTCATGCTTATATCAAGTGGTTTGTCTAGGGCCTTTTGCGGTTCTATTCGTCATGTCACGTCTAGGGTGTACTTTAGGTCGTGACAATTATCAACCAAATGCAATAGATGAATAATTTAACAAACATAATAGGAGAAATGGAAGGAAACAATCTATACATATATAGACAAATAAAAGATCCAATCCAGAACCACGAGTACATAGCCACTACAAAAGAGTACGAGTCCCAAAAGTGAACTAAAATATACACACTTGTCTGAAAATACAAAAGGCTAGCTAAACTATACAAAAGGATGCATGTATAACCTAGAAAACCATAAGCTCACCCTTGCCTCCGAATATCGCTCCAACCGGCTCGAAATAAACGTTGATAACTGGTGCTCGGACCTGCATCACGAAATAGATGTTTAACTAGTTCAAATTATAAGCTGAACAAAATTCAATATTTCTGTAACAGAGAAAATATTTGTAACTTTTTAAAATTTAATATGATCTTGTTAAATCTCTTTCATCGTATTAATGTTTTATCTATGTATAATTCATCCATAAGTTGTTATAATTCTTTCAGTTTAGTAACAGTTAATATAGTAATTTATTTGGAATTTCAAAGGGTTCCATTAAGTTCCACTTCTATTAATATTAATGTTTAGATTAAGAATAATTTATCCTTGAAATTAAACTTGTAAAGTTTTGTAGTGTAGCATGTGAAGCCCCAAGATGCTAGAATGTATTCAATCCAAGTAATTACTATTTATTATTTCATATTTAGTAAGATTTCATTAAATATAACATTGGCTTTTAATATTCATGTTTCACGAAATTCAGTTGAAAAGATATAAAAATCTTGAGCAAACTCCATAAATTCCACTACTTTAGATCCTAATTACTAGGATTTCCGTTAGTTTTTTATATTACTTTGTATACCATTTTTTGACTTTCGAATACATGTATCATGGCCCGTTAGATACATGTATCCATCAGATTAAAATTGAGATACACTATTTAATTACTTTTAAATTAAAGGTTGTAACTTATTTCCTTAATTAAAGGAGTAAATGATGGAAATTAACAACCAAAACGGATATAGATGATTCTTCCAAATCAACTATTACCAGTTTTACTAAAATATCAAAATCATAAACATTAGTATTTCTGAAATTGTGAACTTCATCTTCTTCATCAATACCTTTTTGTGTATCCTCAAGTTTCGAGTTTTTTTTTCAAATGGTCAATATCACAGTATTATTGAGGCATTCGGATTTTGGCTCTCTGAAATCGAATACAAAAATAAA
Organism: Solanum piurae; assembly: GCA_029582685.1. NCBI lineage: Eukaryota > Viridiplantae > Streptophyta > Magnoliopsida > Solanales > Solanaceae > Solanum > Solanum piurae. The sequence goes on from JAJOOO010003420.1 coordinate 4,515, forward strand.
GAATTGGTGGAATACAATTTAATAGCGCACAACTTGCCGGCATTGATTTCTGGTCTCGACAACGTTTCTGGGCCATCGAACAAGGAGTGCTGCCCAGGAGGTGCTCCTTGGCACCCCATCTACTCCCACTCTATGTCAATTCCTCCTCGAAAGGAATGACACACAATCAGTATTATTGCATACCACCAAAAAATCAACCAAATCAAAACACACTAAATGTGTTCGTGGCTTTAACACTGTCAGAGTTCATACACGTAAAAAACATTGAGATTAGACGATATATGATGGAAGACAATTTGATTACAATAATGGAAATTTGAAATGAGATATTTTATGGAATTAAAAAGATGTCAATTCAATTGCAGGTTATATTCATTATGCATAACAACTAAAGATCAAATTTTTGGCTGTAGTAATAACGGTAAAATATTTTTTGAGCGAGATATATCAATTGCTCGATTGAGAGTTGAAAACTGAAACTACATGTAATGCTACTTCAGATACATATATAAAATTTCGTTCATTTCTTTTCCAGAAACACAAGAAGTGTATAAATATTCTTCTTCCTATTAATTCAATTTTCTTTCTTTGAATCTCGATTCCTAATCTTCATTTCAAATTGTAACCGTGATGGTGAAGTTATTTTTTAGCCAAATCATCATCTTTTCGATTTGAAATTGAAAGTGTTAGTGCTGCAAGAATAATTTGTGATACAAAGACAATGAAAGCTTAAATATATTAACATAAAATAATTAGATACATAAAGATATGATATCAAATACATTAATAAACATACTAGATATAATCAGAGAGGCATATACACACCAGATACATTAACATAAAAATCAAATACAAGACATTAACGATTTAGGTACATTAATAAAAAGTAGATACAAGACACTGAAAGTTTAGATACATTAACAAAAAGATAGATACATAAAAATATCAAATGAGATACAGGAAAAAAACACACTAGATACATAGGGCAATTAAATCAAGGCTAACTAAAATCAAATACAATTCATAAAGTTTAGATACATTGAAATAATTTTACCAAGTTCTGGAGAGATGGCAAAGGGAAATTTGATGAGAGAGAAAAAATATTAATTATAATTGAATCATTAATTTTGATGTTCAAATTTAAAGATAATTAATCAATCCTAATTTTAAGGAATTTCTGTATCTAATTATATATTTTAAAATATATGATATAAAATATTAAAAGTGGTAATATATATAATTATTTAAAACTAGAGGTAATATTAGTATATATGGTAGAGATGTATGTTTAGTTAGGTAGTTTTTCCAAAAATCTTATGGTCATTAACTTGTACCAATTTAGTTCTAGTTTGGGGGTTAATTTAGTCGTTCAAATCTTATTGCCATAAGCTTGTTGAAATTTAGTTTTAGTTAAGGGGTAATTTAGTCGTTCAATTTAAAGGGTATTTTGGTAAACTAACTTTAAACTATGAGGCTTCCCAATTTAAGCTATATTCATTCACAAATAGTGGTTGAATACATATGTTGTTTATATAATCCATGCTAATTAATATAAAAAAGAATTCAAATAGAAAAAAATGAAAGGTGTGGGGAGAAAATCATTACAACATGATCTTTTTGAAATTCAAGTAAAAGAGTCTGCAAAAGAATAAAATATACACCTTTTTCACAGTAAGTAACAATAGATGGTATTGGTTGATAAAATTTTTACAGTAACAATAAGATACAATTTCATCAATATTTATAGGAAGTAACAAATGATAAAATAACTTAGTGTCTGCAATGTTAAACTTTCATCTACGGTTTCTTCCTTCTTTTTTATGTAACGTGTAAGTCAAACGATTGTAATTTGATTTTAAGAAAAGTAGACATTAACACCACAATATCAACGTGTGTACAGAAGCGATGCAGAAGGCGAAGATGCTGCAGAAGCAGCTGTGTTATTTGAAGAACCAGTGTAGTCTCTACTCCCTGAAGAGTGTACTTCTGGTGGAGAATATATGTCTTATGAATTCAAAAAATTCTTGCTTGACAAAGAAATTGTCTCACAACACTCTTGCTCATATACACCACAACAAAATGGAGTTGTTGAAAGAAAAAATCATCATCTTTTAGATGTCACTCGTACTTTATTGATTGAGTCCTCTGTACCATCTAAATATTGGGTGGAAGCTTTGTCTACTACTGTCTATTTAATTAATAGATTGCCATCTAAAGTGCTAAATCTTGAGTCTCCATATTTTCGTCTTTATCACCAAAATTCTAGCTATAGTGATTTTCATACATTTGGTTGTGTTTGTTTTGTGTATTTGCCTCCTTAGCAGCGCAATAAAATTTTTGTACAGTCTACTAAATGTGCTTTTATGGGTTATAGTACTTCACAAAAAGGTTTTACTTGATATGATCCATGTTCTCACAAATTTCGTATTTCTAGAAATGTTGTTTTCTTTGAGAATCAGTATTTCTTTCCTACAATTGTAGATTCATCTTCTGCTTCTCCTCTTCTTCCTACTTTTGAGGATTTATCATCTTTTTTAAAAAGGTTCAAACCTGGATTTGTGTATGAACGACGTCAACCAACTTTACCCTATCCCGACACTGATCCGCTGCCTTAAACTGTACCACAACTAGAATCTGAGAATTCTTCAAGATGTAGTCCTCTTGAGCCTACTTGGTGATCTACAAGAGTATCTCGTACTCCCAATTGGTATGACTTTTCCTCTACTTTATCCAACATATCTGTTCCATCTTGTTACTCACAAGCTTCCAAGCATGAATGTTGGTAGAGAGCAATGGAGGAAGAACTTTTGGCTCTTAAAGAAAATGACACATGGGACATTGTTTTATGTCCTTCAAATGTCCACCCTATTGGATGTAAATGGGTTTATTCAATCAAACTTCATTATGATGGAACTCTTGATCGGTTCAAAGCTCGATTGGTTGTTCTTGGTAACAGACAAGAGTATGGGGTGGACTATGAGGAGACTTTTGCACCCGTAGCCAAAATGACTACGGTACGAACTATTATTTCCATTGCTGCTTCACAAAACTGGTCTCTTTATCAAATGGATGTCAAAAATATTTTTCTCCATGGTGATCTTAAAGAAGATATTTATATGAAACCTCCACCTGGTTTGTTCTCATCGCCTACATCAGATGTATGCAAGTTGAAGCGGTCTTTGAATGGATTAAAACAAGCTCCAAGAGCTTGGTTTGATAAGTTCCGGTCTACTTTGCTACAATTTTCTTTTGAGTAGAGAAAATATGACTCATCTTCGTTTCTTCGGAAAACATCTACAGATTGTGTTCTTCTTTTGGTGTATGTAGATGACATTATTATCACAAGAACCGATTCTTCACTAATCACTAGCCTCCAACAACAGCTTAAAGATTCTTTTCATATGAAAAATCTTGGTACCCTTACTTATTTTTTGGGTTTGGAAGTTCATAATGTTGCTTCAGGTGTGTTTCTAAACCAACACAAATATACATATGATCTGATTTCTTTGGCTGGTCTTCATGTTTCCTCCTCCGTAGATACTCCACTAGAATTGAATGTCAAGTATCGTCATGAGGAAGGCGATCTTCTTCCTGATCCAACTATATTTCGACAATTAATTGGGAGTCTAAATTACCTTACCATTACTCGGCATGATATCTCTTTTGCAGTAAGTTAGTCAATTTATGCAAGCTCCCCGTCATCTCCACTTGGTGTCTGTTCGTCGTGTAACACCCCTAAATATAAACCAAGAGTCGCATGTCGATTTACCGTTGTTTAATTACTACAATATGTTTTATTCTTATTTTGGGAACTTGAAGTTTTGTGATAATTGAAAACTTGCTTAACATGAATTGTGATCGTAATTTAAGGTATTGTATTGGGGTATATTCATAATATTCTAATTAGAATCATGTATAACTTTAAAAGGAGGTGAGGGATATATATATATAGGTGTATATGTATGCATTTTGGGCAGCACACAACTATTTGGGCAGCCACCTTGTGGAGACAGCTGTGCATTGTGATAAACATCACTTTTGAGACTATATTTTGACACCTCTTCTAGTTAAATTTGTCTCACCTGAAGTATAAGAACCTTAGAACATTATCTAACAAGTTGTTCTTCAAAATCACAAGAGAAAAACTTGGCCCTTTTGGCTGGAATTCGAGACACACACTTCTTTTTGGTAAGTGACGAAATCTGTTTCTGAGCTTGTTAGTGTTTGGTATTTTATGCATATCTCTTTCCCTAGAACTTAGTTTACAGTGAATAAATATGATTTGGAAAGCTAATTCGTAGAACTAAAACTCTTATGTTTATGTAAAACTTTCATTTAGGTGTTATGGATTCGAAATATGGGACGCAACATAGGACAAGTTCTGTCCAGAGTTCGAAGAAATCCTGTATGGAAAACTGTTAGTATTTTGAATATCTCTTTTTGAACAAATTATATTTAGCGCTGATCCTTGTTTGTTTGCAAGCTTAAGAGATGTACCTACATCTTTAATGAAGGTTATAAAGTCTAGTTTTGCCATTTTCCTTTTCAAATCTAAGTTGCGACATAAGGTACTAGGCTGGCCAGAATCACTGTTTTGGGAGCATAGTCGTATTTGTACAGGCTAAGCTTACTTGTGATGATAATCCTGTTTTACTTCGACATTATTGAGATACTAGGAATTAAAGAAGTTATTTAATTGTATTTTTAAGGTTGTATATACTCGTGAACAAGTTGAGGACCTTGATACGTTGGTTGGTCTACGGTCTGAACTCGTGAAGTTGTGTTGGACTGTTTCTTTGCTAAAGCACTGAGGTTTGTGTATAAACTTGTACATTCACTCTTTTAACTGCTGGTATATCTGAAAGTTGATCTTGGTACCTTGGTTACCTCTTGTCACTTTGCGTTGTCGTGTTGGTATCCTTTAAGACGTTAAAGACGCTTGTGTAACTCGCCCACTTGTACGGATTGTTTGATCACTTGGCACTCTTGTTGGGACCTTCTCCTTCATGTGGCTATGACTTTGTCACTATTGGCATGCCTCTTGATTCGGATCATTTGCCATCTTGACTCTGGCTTTTTAGTCCATCTTAAGAATGGAAGTTGTCCATTTTAAGTACGAACTAGAAATCCATTTTTAATATGGTTCTTGGTTCTCTTAATTATTGGGCTTTGACCCTTCTTGATACAAGGCGTCGGCCCTTCTTGATACCTGCTTGTGCTTGGTGTGATGACATGATGTATATATTGGGCGAGCCTTGTTCTTGAATCTCTTGGAAAATGGTGCTATGAGCGTTCTTGACATTTGGATCTTTAAATATCTAACTTGATACTCTTATTATATTGTTTACTTGATTTAATTATTATGTTTCAATGGTGCTACCCATGACTTGAGAAAGTAACTTGGTGAATCGGATGGCTCCGAACCTATAGTTTTTACACCACTAAGCTATATGCTTAGCGATAGTGTTTCTATCATAGGGAATGATCGAGAGGAGGCGTGAAGCGGGCCATAGGAGATGGAGATTTTGAGAGTTTTAAGGAAGATTACATTTGCATATAGGCATCTATATTTTGTATAAACCTTGGGACTTGTACATGATCTATGTGTTGTATATTTACATGAAATTTTGAGGACTAAGTTGATCATGTCACCATGGATTGTAATATAAGTTTGTCTATATGTTTGGTTTTTTTTGGGGTGTGTTAACCCAAGTCTTGTAATATATTAAATTTACCACTAATTTTAAATGATTGTGTGAAGCATGAACGACCTAGTTGGGTACTCGGAAGTTGGTAATATTCTTTTTATGTCATTTTTGCATATATTATTTCGGAAGGGTCGCTACAAATGTTGGTATCAGAGCCCTCGGTTCGTGGTTCTAGGAATTTTGCTTTAAATTACTTGTATACTTGTTCGCTTCCGAAAAAGGTTCTATTTGGATTATTTGTTCACTTACATGGTTTATAATATGTTATCGCATGTAGAGTGCACATGCATCATGTACATGTCCCTAATGCAATGTGATCTTCCCCTTTGAAGGAATTAAGTTATGGCCTCTTCTTCTCACCGGCCTATGGAAACTGATCGTGAAGGTTCGGGTACCTCTGTGCCCCAACCTCATGCACTAGAAAAGGTTGGAGAACCTTTCTCAAATCAATATGTTCCCCACACTAGTGGGTCTGAAGTGGGAAACCATCAGGGTGTAAAAGCTGGTCCACATCCTCACATGAGCCGTGGTAGTCAAGCCATGAATCCTCCTTTTCAACAAATGGCTGAATTCTTCCACCACATGGCTGAAGCGATGCATGATCCTAACGTGATTAACTTTGAGAAAATGAGGAAAATGGGTGGTGTGGAGTTTGAAGGCACTGTTGATCCCACTGATGCTGAATAATGGCTGGAGCGCATGGAGAGGGTGTTTGAGCAGTTGGAGTGTTAAGATGTTGCCAAATTTAAGTAAGCTATTTCACTATTACAAAAGGATGCCTACGATTGGTGGGTAAGTGGGATGATTTCCTTAGGGAATTTCGTATGAAGTATGTTCCACCTGCTTATTGTGATGCAAAGAGAAATGAGTTTTTGAATTTAAGGCAACGAGGCATGTCTATTGCTGAGTACCAACAGAAGTTTCTAAGGCTCTCTCGTTACGCTGGAGGTAATATTAAAGAGGAAAAAGACAAGTGCAGGAATTTGAAGATGGTTTAAATGATTCCATTAGAAAGAATGTGGCAATCCTGCAACATGAGAACTTTTGTAAGTTAGTGTCTGATGCTTTTACTTGGGAACGACTTGATAAAGAAGAAACTAGTAGAAATGAAAACAAATTCCGAAAGCCTAGACCAGATTTTGGGGTCCATCAAAAAGGGGAAGGTTTGATAATTCTAAGGCTGGTAGTGATAATAGGCCACCGCAACAAAAGCAAAACAGATCAGATTTTTCTACAGCTAGCACTCCAAATTATGACCAAGGCAAGCCTCGTGTTCCCACTTGTCCGCAATGCGGAAAGAATCATTAAGGTACCTGCAGAAGAGCTTCTGGTGCATGTTTCAATTGTGGGAGCTTTGATTATAAAGTGAAGGATTGTCTTAATCCTAATAATGCTCCTTCTTTGAGAACTGAAGGCTCAGTTCATAAGCCTTCTATTAATCCTCCTCAAACTTATAGAGGTGTAAGAACTAAAAACACCCAAGCAGCAAGTACAAGTGGAGCTAACCAAGCTAGTGGACAAGGGGCTACTACACGGGCTTATACTACGAGGCAGAGGGATGATCAAGATGGACAAGACGTGGTTGTTGGTAAATTTCACTTATTTGGCTTATGTGTGTTTACATTGATTGATCCGGGTTCTACGCATTCCTATATTTGTTCATCACTTGTTCTTCCTGAAAATGTGAAATCTGTGAAACTTAATTATAATGTGTTGGTTGAAAGTACTTTGGGTTATCAAGTGGTGTGTAATCGAGTTTACCAAGATTGTCCCTTCGTGATTCAAAACCTAGTCTCCCCTGCTGATTTGATTGAAATTCTCTTCAAGGATTTTGATGTTATTATCGGGATAGATTGGCTTTATAAATATCATGCGGTGGTAGATTGTAGGTCTAAGCATGTGACTTTTAAAGATCCGACATTTTCACACATCATTGTACAAGGTGAAAGACATTGACATCTAGTATTATTTCTGCGGCCTTGGCAAGAAAGTTGATGTGTCAAGGTTGTGGGGCATACCTTGCTCACATAGTTGATACATGGTTGGAGAGTCCTTGTATCAAGGACATACTGTTGTATGTGATTTTCCAGAAGTCTTCCCAGAAAACTTTCCTGGATTACCCCCGAAAAGAGAGGTTGAATTTCCAATCGAGCTTATTCCTGGATCTACCCCTATTTCTATCACTCCTTATAGAATGGCTCCGGCATAATTAAGAGAATTAAAAGCTCAATTGCAAGAACATCTTGAGAAAGGTTTTATTCGACCTAGTGTTTCTCCTTGGGGAGCCCTTGTTTTATTCGTAAAGAAGAAAGATGGCACTCTTAGGCTTTGCATTGACTATGGACAATTGAACAGAATAACAATCAAGAATAGATATCCACTACCTAGGATCGATGGCTTGTTTGACCAATTGAAGGGTGCTAAAGTATTCTCAAAGATTGATTTAAGGTCTGGATATCACCAACTGTGTGTTACAGAGAAAGATATTCCTAAAACTGCTTTTAGAACTCGGTATGGTCACTATGAATTTTTGGTGATGCCATTCGGATTGACAAATGCTCCTGCGGTATTCATGGATCTAATGAATCGAGTATTCAAGCCTTATCTTGATCAGTTTGTGGTTGTTTTTATAGATAATATTTTTATATTTTCTAGCAGTAGTGAAGACCATGATAAACACCTCCGGATTATTTTGCAAATTTTGAAGGAGAAAGAGCTTTTATGCTAAAGTTTCCAAGTGTAAATTTTGGCTTGATGAAGTGACGCTGGGACATGTTGTATCAATTGAAGGCGTGAAGGTGGATCCTAGTAAGACACAAGCAGTTGTTGAGTGGAGACCTCCCAAAAGTCCAACCGAGGTAAAAAGTTTCTTAGGCTTAGCAGGATACTACAGAAGATTTGTGAAGACTTTTCCATTATCGCCTCTCCTTTGACTAAGGTCTTGCAGAAGGAAGTAAAGTTTATTTGGGATGACAAATGCCAAGAGAGCTTTGAAACTCTCAAATCCTTGTTGACACAAGCGCCTATACTTACTCTACCAATTGAAGGGAAAGAGTATGTAGTATACAACGATGCTTCTCACAATGGTCTCGGATGCGTTTTGATGCAAGAAGGGAAGGTTATTTCTTATGCCTCTCGGAAATTAAAACCGCATGAATTAAATTATCCTACCCATGATCTTGAACTTGTTGTTGCAGTGTTTGCTTTAAAAATATGGCGGCATTATTTGTATGGAGAGAAATGTCATATATTCACTGATCACAAGAGCTTAAAGTACTTGGGTACTCAGAAGGAGCTAAACCTTCGACAACGTAGATGGCTTGAACTCATCAAGGATTACGACTACACAATTGATTATCATCCAGGTAAAGCCAATGTGGTTGCAGATGCCTTAAGTCGAAAATCCTTCGCAATCATTTCCTTGAGTCCTTTACCCTTGCTTCTTGAGTTAAGAGCCATGAATGTTTGTTTTACACCTGATTCAAATGGTTCAGTTATTGTTAATTTGCAAGTAAAGCCAATATTACTTGAACAGGTGAAAGAAGCACAAAAGTTAGATGAGAAACTTGTAAAACTGACCAGAGAAGTTCAAAATGGGGAAAAGCTTGATTTGACATTAACAGAGGATGGTGTCTTATTCTATCAGAACAGGTTATGTGTCCCTAATGATGACAAATTGAGGAGAAAAATACTGAATGAAGCACATACTTCACCATATGGAATGCATCCTGGAGGTACAAAGATGTACTAGAACATCAAAGAACATTATTGGTAGAATGGCATGAAGAGAGACATTGCGGAGTTCATTTTTAAATGTTTGGTTTGTCAACAAGTAAAGGCAGAACATCAGGTCCCAGTTGGTTTACTACAGCCCTTGTCGATGCCGGAATGGAAATGAGAGAGAATAACTATGGACTTTGTTTTTGGACTTCCTCGCACCCAAAGAAATCATGATGCAATATGGGTGATTGTGGACAAGCTAACCAAGAGTGCTCACTTCTTAGCAATCATAATGAATTACTCACTTGAGAGTTTAGCCGAATTGTACATTAATGAGATTGTAAGACTACATGGGATCCCTGTATCTATTGTATCTAACCGAGACCCAAGGTTTACATCTAGATTTTGGGGTAGCTTGCTGGAAGCTTTGGGTACTAAGCTGATAGAATTTTCTTACAATAACAGTTATCAATCGAGTATTGGAATGCCTCCCTATGAAGCCTTGTACAGAAGTAAATGTCGGATCCCTCTTTGTTGGAGTGAAGTTGGTGATAGAAAGCTTGTTGGTCCTGAAATTGTACAGCAAACAGATGACAAGGTAAAAATTATCATAGATCGTCTAAATATTTCTTTGGATAGACAAAAGTCGTACGCTGATCTTAAAAAACATGACATTGAATATCAAGTGAGAGATAAAGTATTCCTAAAGGTGTCTCCATGGAAAACGATTATGAGATTTGTCCAAAAAGGAAAACTTAGTCCCCGATTTATTGGACCTTATGAGATACTTGAAAGGGTTGGACCAGTTGCATATAAATTAGCTTTGCCACCGGAGTTAGAGAAAATCCACAATGTCTTTCATGTTTTTATGCTCAGAAGATATCGTTATGAACCATCGCATGTTCTTTCGGTTGAATCTATTGATATTAATCCTGACTTGACTTATAATGAAGAACCTATCTGCATTGAAGCTCGAGAAGTAAAACAACTTAGAAACAAGAGAATCCCCTTAGTAAAGGTACTTTGGAGGAACCATTCTGGGAAGGAAGCTACTTGGGAAAGAGAAGAAGACATGAGGACCCAATATCCGCACTTGTTCCGGGACTAGTGCAAGGTAAATTTCGAGATGAAATTTCTTTAAGGGGGAGAGAGTTGTAACACCCCTAAATATTAACCAAGAGTCGCATGT
>JAJOOO010003421.1:0-21276 GCA_029582685.1 Solanum piurae
CATTGAGAGATGGAAAGAAATCACCTAGCATTTTTTGCCTCAACTAGGATATGAACCTAATTTTGACTATGATTTATGTACCTCAATCCAGAAAGGTTTTTTAGGAATTAAAAAACTCATCATAAGGAAGAAAAATAAAGACAAGTCCTAAAAATGTCACTTCACCATGTATATAAAGAATAAAGCAGTATGGAGAAAGTGAATCACCATTCAAGAATGACCGAATGTGGCTACCGCTTCCACCAACACATGTGCTAGGTAACTTTATTTATCAACGCTGTCTACGAAGGCATTAAGAGATGAAAAGAAATCACCTAGCATTTTTTACCTCAACTAGGATATGAACCTAGTTTTGAATATGATTTATGTACCTCAATCCAGAAAGTTTTTTTAGGAATTAAAAAACTCATCATAAGGAAGACAAATAAAGACGCGCCCTAAAAATGTCACTTCACCCCCACCTACCCACCCCCCACCCACCCAAAAAAGACGAAGTATTACCAAAACTCAAAGTATCTAGATGCTAATCAGCACCATAAACAAACACAATGATAGACTATACAGAGGAGCAATACTTAGAGCCTCGAGGAACCACATGATTCTCCTGCCTCTAATCATTGCTCAATTATACCATATCTCTGCCATTCTTGTTTATGTATATGAGAGATGGCAAAGATCCTCTAGGAAAAATACCAAACTTCTATAACCTCAAGGATAAAAGGGCCAGCTTTTATACAAAGATCACACAAGTCTACCACTCCATCTAAAGACGTGCAACAGCTACCACTGAAAACCTAAGTAATTACAAAAACTTAGTGATAATTTCTGTAGACATGCAACAGATAAACAAGTCTACTACTCCATCTAATAATCACAATTTTGATAATTTCTGTCAATAGTGCCATTTCTAGACAACACGTGAAGCGGTTGATTTTCCATAAAAACTGAAGCAATTTTACTTTGTGATTTACTTTCAAATATAGGTAAGAACTGAAAAGGAGAACAAACTGACCCCTTCTAAAGTTTTTCCATTTATTTACCTCTCAACATTCCTTAACTAAAAGTTCTCTAGTTCACATAGATTATTTTGACTTTATTTGCAATTTCATACTGCAAAATGTGACCTTAGTTACTTTAAAGCTCTGATTTTTTTTATTTTTTATTTTTTCTTACATTAGTAAAGCTCTGAACTTTCTTATGTTGAAGTTTCAATGCAAGCACCTTAATATGCACATCATTAAAAATTACTTTTATAAACTCAGTTACTTTAAAGCTCCAAACTTTCTTATGATGAGGCTTGGAGTTTACTTATATGAACCTTCCCTACTGAGAAGGGAGATTACAGAACTTGATAATAAAGAAAGCTTTCTCAAACTTCAATTCCCAAGAAGATACAAATATAAAGCTCACAACTTTTCAGTTTGATATTTGAGATAACTAAATCAGAACTATTTGCCAACCCAAAATAATGCTCCTCCAATTTAATTATTCAAAATAACTCCTTCTATCAGATGGTAGAGCTGGCACTAAAATCAGGAGTCAATCAACTTTGCCTCAATCCAAACTAATTAGACTCCCCTATATGAATACTATGTATTAACTGCCAGTATGAACTAATCCAAAGCACAGATAAAGTTGAAAAGCTATGGTAGATTGATAGCCAGCAAAACATTAATGATAGTATGATACATCCTCTAAACACTGAACGGAAACATACCATGCCGGAATGGCGATGAACAGAATGAATTCGACGATTTGATCCCGACAACATCATTTTGGAGGCTATTAGCTTCTCCACTCCCTATAATCCAATTTTCAAATCCATATAAAAAAAACCCTAACTTTAATACAGAAAAAAGAAACAGATAAATTCCAATCGACAAAAAGGTAATAGGATCAAACCAAGACGATTCCATCCTTGCATTTGATTCCAACAACAGTACCACTGTTATCGACTGCTTTTCCGGCGTATTCGATCTGAAATACTCTGCCGTCCGGCGAGAATGTCGTCACCGATAGATCATATCCGGTTCCTATGCTACTCATATTTGCCTTTCTTCTTCTCTACTACAGCTTCAGTTGAGCTCAAAGTTTTGTGCTTTGCAGCTCTCTCTCTATAATAGAGCTTTCTTTGTTCTCAAGACACACTAGTCTAGACTCAAAAACAAAGACGCAAAACTTTGTTTTCTATTAATTTTAGCCTTGATCAAAAAAGCAAAAATGATCAAATTATTTACAAGGAATATAATTCTATTATTCTATTTTTTTTAATTACATTATATTTTGAGTTAACGTCAAAAAACAAATCTACTTTTTTCTCTCAAATTTTACATCACAACTAACTATTCATTAGTGCTATTTTTTTCTACTCGAACTATCATCATCTATGTATTAAAACATATCTCAAGATTGACTAGGTCAACTATCTTTTTTCCTGCTTGAACTAGATATTTGAACAATAATGAAACAATCTATAAATGAAATGTGAAACTCGCGACAAAGTGATAATTTGGACGTGAACATTATCTCTTGTTCTTTGGGTCAACTTAACTAATTAAACAATGTACTAAACTCTAGTGATATATCAACAATTCATTACATAAAATAAATGACATCTGATCATTAAATTTTTTTAATGTTATTATTGTTTTTTGTTTTTCGATTATTGGTATATTCTAGAGTAATTTTTATGTTTCAAAACCACAACTTACTCTTTAGAAGTTAGTAGTGTTTTTTTTCTTTCTTTTTGAAGCATAGTTTCACACCAAAAGGTCTCTGTGTCAATGGTGAGGTTAGCTTCATCTTTGCAACATCTCCTGCTGAAAGGATTCTGTACATTTGCAACATCTCCTGATGAAAGCAATAGTAACCATTTCATTAAAGTTCACTAGTGGCTGTGCTGGTGATGAGGCTGAAATTTCGCAGTTTGCAGAAGAAACAGGTAACAATTTTCCGTCTGTAAATTGTATAAACGATTTAAGAGCTTCTCTAAAACAACATACCAAGTGTAATCTCACAATTTAAGAGCTTCTGTTACCTGTCGAATGTCTGCAATTTCACTACTCTTGTTCATGGTCGTCTAATATAAGAGTGTGCTTTGTTTTTTGGAAAATTTATCATGGAATTAGCATATGCTACAGCTACAAATCTCTCAATAAGTTTGATATGTATATAGTTTATTTGCGGGCAGATCATTATGTTCATACTTTTTGTACAGAAGAGCTAAAGGAGAACTTGCAAGGGTGTGGGAAGCGCGGAAGATGTTTTGTCAAGTGCCGGTTGGAACTGTGAGTCTTGAGTCTTGAGTTGTCAAAGAAGAAAACCTTTATCAATTGAAGAATGCCTAATAAATGAGACCTTTAATGATGTACTCACAAGAAATTCATTCTAGATTATCAAGATAATACAAGGGAGTGTCCTCTATGCAGGAAACTGTTTCTTGAATACACTATATAACTTACAACAATGAACATGCACCTCTATGTGAAAACAACCGAGATTCTGTTTCTCGTAAAAAGGAAATTAGTAGGTAAGTTGTGGTTCAAACTCTGCAAAATCAACTGAACCTGACTCAATAGGTTTCATGAGATACGCAGCCAATAACTCAGAAGCCAAAGCTGCAATCAGAGGGATCTTTTTGAAATTCTTCACCAGTGGAATCTCATCACTCTCACTAACAGCAATTAGTTTGGTGTTAATCGCCACCATCCTGTCCAACTTCCTCTTGAATTCTGGGTTCTCAACATCAAGGACAGCAGGGAAAATCCTTGCAGTTGTGCGGTTTGTCTGCACAAGATAAGATTTTTAGAAAGGTTAGTGAAGCAAATATATTTATGTCAGGAACCAATAGTTTAACAATTTACAATGTAAACTGAGGAACCAACAGCAGGTACTACTTAACGTGGACAAGGTACATGTACAAATGTGCGGATAATTCATGTCAGTAACATCCAAAAAGTGTCTCTCTCCCCACAGGTGAACAGGGTATTCAAAAAAATTGTAAGAACATCTGTTCATTAAGACAACCTCACACTTATGACACATAACCTTGTAAGCAATATAGAACTTAAGATGCTAGGCAGGCTAATGAAAACGGAAATCTCGTTCAATTTTGTTATAATGAAATGCGATTGAAATCAAATTGCAGTATCTAAGGCATGCTAATCAAGCAACGGTAAAGGAAGAGTAAGATACAGCCAATTGATCACCTCAATGATGACATGCATGTCAAATTCTTTGGTGTTAAGTCCAATGCCTTCGTAAAAATCTGTTCTTTGGCAATCATTCAAGTACATTGTGACATAAACCTGCATTTTGGTAAGTACAAGTAAGATTATTATCAAAACTATGTAGAAGGCAATGTAAAAAGCCTTTTCAAGTTGGCTTATCATAATGAAAGGATACTTCAAATGCAGGTGGTTAATTACCGAAAGGCAGAAGAAGCGAGACCACAGCTTTGCCTTCCAGTCATTGAGAAACTGAGGCTGTGCTTTCATCAAAGCAGAGAAGAAATCACCATGGCGGTTCTCATCTTGGCACCAGTTCTCAAAGTATTTGAAAATCGGATAACATATGAACTCGGGATTGGTCTTGAGATGCCTGTATATGGTAATGTACCTCCAGTACCCAATTTTCTCAGACAAGTAAGTTGCATAGAAGATGAACTTTGGTTTGAAGAAAGTGTATTTTCTTGCTTTGGTCAAGAACCCCAAGTCCAACGCCAAATTGAAGTCAGATAAACCCTTGTTCAAAAACCTGCAAAATTCCAACCAGCCAAACCTTCTCAATACTCGTATAGTCTAAGTGATTTTCCCTTAGGGAAATGCATGTCTGATCAAGCATGCCCAAAGAGAGTAAAATATGAGCTTACCCGGCGTGGCGAGCTTCATCCCTAGACATGAGGGAGAAAATCTCTGCAACAACAGGATTAGTTTTCTGCAGACATAATTCAAATGTTAGTTGGTGGTAGTAACAAAAGTGTAACTATTCAACACTCAAAAATTTATTGAACTATCCACATTTCTAAACTTTTATGACCATGATTTAAGTCTCAATTGTGAATATTTAACACAACACTATAGAAGTAAACTTTGTCAATAGAGTAAAAAGCACAAACCTTTTGTTCCTTTTTCTTTATTACTTCTATGTTTCAATTTGTTTGTCTGGTTTTTTCACTTAAATTTTTTGAATCTCGTGGTCTTAAACTAAAGATACCTAGGAAGACACATTTTTTTAAAACGGACTAAAAATGGCTACACAGCAATATAATCAAACTATAACTTAAAAGTGGCTGCACAGCACTATAATCTACAAATTAGAAAAAGATTCAAACTTTACTTCAATAGAAGCCAAATATAACCTAGACAAGCTTAGCTCAAATAAACAAAATTACTACTATCAGATTTTTCACAAAAGGTAAAACAGAAAAACTATAACAAGCTGGATAATAAAAATCTAATAGCACACTCACTAAGCTAATTCATCAGATAGCTTAATTAATTATGCTAATTTCAGAACAAAAAATTCTCAATAAATACATACCTTGAGCCTCCTTCCAAGTTCCTTGTAGAGAAGAAAACCAGAGAACTCAGCAGTGCAAGACCTCTCCAAGAATTCAACAAAGATTTGCCTTAGAGGTCCCTGAATTTTATCAGCAGCTTCTTTAAACTCCTTGTTCCTAACAAAATGAGTCTGGTTGTAATCAGTTTTGAATTCCTGCAAAAGGGCTTCAAACTCAGCCTCATTCAGGTTCTTGTTGATCTCAGTGTTGAAAAGGGTCTCCATTTCATCAAAATCAGTAGTGTAAAATCTTGGTGTCAAAAGGGACTCTTTGATTCCTTGTTTCTGAGGTTTCTTGGAAGGTTTTGAAGTTGGTGGGGTGGTGGTGGCGGCTGACATTCTAACTGTGAACGGCAGTCTGCGGCTGCTCAGCCGTGCAGTGGTGGTGTTAATGATGTTGAATTTGGTTATGGGTTTTACTAAAGCCATTTCTGCTGCCATTTTTTCCAAGAACTTCAGCAGAAAGATTGGTTCTTTGAAGCTAAGGAGAATTGGTATATGAAGGGTGGAGAAGGGATATATGAATTTTAGATGACAGTGATGGAATCTAATCTCATCCAATGAAATCTTGTGGGTTAAGTGGGTTTCTGACACGTGGCATGTTATGATGGGGCAGCTTGATTACATGGTAGCTTTGCAAAGTTTGTATCTTTGTCATTTGGGAAGTAGTAGTAATTGTGGTCTATGTTTCTCCATGTAGATTTCTCAAGATATCAACCTAGTATTAATGGTTGAATTTTTTTTTTGTTTGTTTAAAATGAGTATATGAGTTTCTTTCATGTGGTCTATTTGATTGGTTAATATTCACCACAGGTGTGTCCACGGATTCGACAAAATTCAATAGCTAAACAATAATTAGTAAAACTCAAAGTCTAAACCCAGCCTCCACTTTGAGCCCTCTGTTAGCTAATTTAAGAGAGACTATTTTCTTTGCAAATTGGTGAAAGATACTATAACAATTTTTAGTTTTTCTGTCATCACTTATAGTAACTTTCCACCCTTAGTTATTGTTTGTTCTTATCTTGCTTTGGTTCCAAAGCTAAACTAGTCCATATGGATCAAATCTTATACCAAAAACAGAAGGGAGAAGAATACTCAATAGTCAATTGGAAATTCCTTTGGTATTTATCATGAGACCAATTCAAAAAACAAAATTAAACAAACCATACCAATAGAAAACAAATCAGGGATAAGAAGCTGCAAAATCAAATTTACAGAAAACAATCTATCTATTTGTTTCTCCAATAAATTTTCTATCACCCAGAAGTTTCACATGATACACAAACTATGCACACTGACTTTGTAAGAGAATGAAAAAAGACTTGGATGGAATTGGACAAAAGGATGAACAAAGAAAGGAGCTACTCATCAATCTATCTACAATTTTGAACTCCAATAGGATCTGCTCTCATCTCAAGCAAGACCCTGCATTATTTCAAACACAATTTTTCCAAATGTTGCTGATCTTGTACATGATAATTTGAAAAGCCGCGAATCTTGGTCAAGCGTTCCCATGCTGCCACAAGGTAAACACAAAAGACTCAAGGGAGAGTTCCTTATAATGTGTATGCTATACCTGAAACAAAATTGGTAATGTCATTTTGATTAAACAACAAAATATCCAGCAGTCTCTGCTGACAACTTTTACTGTTGAAGAACCTAAAACTTTATCAGAAAAGAGGAAATGATAGCACAATAATGCCATTAAACTTTAAATAACTAAAGGAGCCGAGGCGAAAGATCATTTAATGAAAAATTCCCACAATGTACTAAAACACATTATTCTTCCAACATGCTCAATCACATTACAGTATAGTAGTATGCGGCTATGCGCAGTATCCAAGGGGGCAAGAGGACTGCTCTCTCTCTCTCTCGTCTCCCGTGCATATGTAAAAAGATGGATATAAACCTCATTGTTCATATTAAAGAAACCAGGAAAATGGGCTCAGTCCATTTTTGTTCGTCAAGTTTCAGAAGAAGGAATAACTTTGTCTAATTGGATCTTGATCAGCCAACAAAACCACTTATTGGATAATACCAGAGAACCGCTAATACGGTTTGAAAATTCCATTAGTTGCACTTCCCTAACCATTCCTGAACCTTCTAGTTGAGCATGCATCTTGAAGTATAACATCAATGAGCCAAATGCTCTTATGAAATCAGGGGAAATTTTAATTCCCTTGAAAACTGCACCACACAGATAGGGTAAAAAACAACAAAAAATTGTGCATATGTAGAAGTTTTTGAATCCCCTTGACATAAGAGAAGTACAAGTTCAAGTTCCAAGAGCGGCATTTTTTTCTTAATCATTTATCGGATTTCTTGGCTCCGCCACTGCCTGGTGTATGTGTCTAATTCATAGTGTGGTTCATGTTATCAACCACATTCAAGAGAGTAACAAACTAACAACGTCTATGGTCCTAGTATTACAGTGTATAAAACTAGAGTACTGACAGACTCAAAGAAAATAAGCAGTGAAAGAAAATGAAAATTGATACCTTTGGGCTACGATCATTTATTGGTGTCATATACAGAACCGAGCTACTTACTTCTTCCGAGTTCTCTTCTACATTAGATGCACTTCCTAGAGTGGAGCTCTTTACACTTTCTTTTTCTTGTTCAAGTGAAAACCAAAAAGGTTCATAATCAGTTCTCCCACCTTCATCCTTGTTTTTGAAATTTTTCTTCATGCTATCACCATTCATATTCTGCGAAATTTCTGCCTGTGCAGTTCCTTTATCTTCTGCAAAGTTATCTCCCACCTCAATATCAATCGTCTCCTTTAAGCTGGTGATGCTCCGCATATGCTCACCAGAATCAGAATATGCATCTCTGGTCCATTCCCTGCTTTTTAAAGTATCATCTATCTCCTCATATTCCAAATTCCGCAAAATTTCAGGAAGTGAAAGTCCATTATCCTCTGGAAACATTGTTCCCATCTCAATATCTATCTTCTCTTTTGAGCTATTGATATTTCCCACAAAGTTGGAAGTTGCTGGCTCAACCATTACAATGTCATTTTCTTTAAAAACTGCTCGAAAATTATTTAAGGAAGGTGGGATCTTGTAAAAGAAAACTTCTCTGATATTTTCAATTGTCCCCCTATTATAGGGATTCTCCTTCTTATCATATCGATACCTAAAGTTCTCGTAAGTAGTCTGCAAGAAACAACAAAAATGGGGAACAGAAAAAAAATATGGTTATGTAAGAATATGAAGCAACACATCAGAGTTAAATTTCAAGCAGGTAAATATAGAGAACTGTAAGCGAACATTTAATCATAGGTGCATATCTTAATGCATCTATATAGGGGGACAAGGGGAGTGGAGGCAGAGGAATCAAAACTAGGGAAAATGAGATTTGAACTTCAGATGATGCAGGCCATAATGGATCTTAATTGGCTTTTCAGAATAATATGGACAGCAAGGCAGAAGGAACATTAGTAATGAGCCTCATGAGTGAAGTTTAAAATTAGTCCACGGAACAACTCAATATATGCAGTATGTTATACAAATCACCAAGAATATTAGAGCCACTACACTGGGATTTCTCATAATTGTCAATGCATTTTTTAGATTATTGTCTGCAGAGTAAGAAAAATAACGGAAGTGGATCCTTAGTAAACTTCCCTGACCTTTTCTGATGGGGGAGCGGGATTTATCTAATAAATTCTATTATAACATCAGATCCATCTCACAGCCTGATATTTGAGAACTCAATCCTTGGAAGTCAACATTCAAAGAAACAAGACTTTGAAGAACAACAGGAGTAAGAAAGTTGAGAGGAAACACTGATTCCAATTAAACATCAAAATAAACTTTAAGTTGTCAGTAATAATAGATGTCATCACAAATTATTGCTCTTAAGTGCTTTTACATATAATTACTCTTAAGTATTTGAAGATGTCAGCAGGTTCACTTTCACACATTATTATTCATTTACTCTAAAGGACCAGATATCTAAAGTTTGTCTAGAAAATCCTCCATAAAATCCTGAAAGAAAGAAGATCACACAAAGAACTAATAAACAGATTAAGTGTGACACAAAAGGACAACCTACCAAGAATTTTCTACATAGAAAAAGAAAGAAAACAACAAGGACTATGATCCAGAGGTTGCATCTCAAAACAAAGCACAGAAATCCAGAAAGATGTTTTAAATGGACAACAAATAAAAGTTGGTTCTTATGTGTTCTAATATCCTAGCAGCTAGATATTCCTGCCAGCTTAGAATAGTTAATACTGCAGGGTATATTTTAACTATGAACCAGGCACACATACAATATACTCCAATGAAAACCGTAAGACATGATTCACCATAGAAAATATGCAATTTTAAGTTGGACTTCCTAAATATGCCAATTTATCATAAAACAACTCATATTGCAGATGACATTACAGAAGAACCATAACTAATTTTTCTAGTATACATCTTAGTTAGAGATGTCACCTGGTTAGTGCTAATCAGGTAAAAATGGAAAATAGTAAGGCCGCCAACAAACCAAACAGCAATGAAGCAGTATATAATGAGAACATCCGACAAGATATCTTGTGAAATAGCTCTCCATAAGTTGCCGCCATGATGAAGGATATTGACCAAGGATATGACAAAGACATATATGCATAATATAGTTGATGTAGATATGAACAAGTAGAAGAATCTGTAATTCCGCTGCAACCAAGTGAAAAATAGAAAAAGTCTCAGCAACTAAAAAAAGGTGTAATGATGTCATAATATCTCATGTAAAGTGATATCCAGTATACTACTGCCTCTAGTTCTTTACGATCCTGAGCAACAGAAGTAACTTCATTTCTCTGAGGACATAAGTTGCATGACAAGTTATACACCACTAAGTGATAGAGGAGAAGATTAGAAAAATCATCCATTTTGTTTGTATTATCAATTAATCATTTACAACAGGAAATGAAAGGAAATCAATCATATTAATATTTCAAGTTATGAGACAAAGAGAACTACATTTAACCCTCTTTATTCTTTCTCCTATTCTTTAACCTCTCCCTCGTACAACCCATACTCTAGCAATGAATATCGTATTTCTCATGCATTCACTAAGATATAACCATTAATCTGCATTTATTCCTCACCATCAATGATTTGTTCTTTCTCAACCAACAAGATTCTGCAATGAATGGCTTTTAGAATTATACTTCATAGGGCTGATTCACATCTCATGACAAAAACTTATATCAGTTCATATGGCTGATTAGCATTTCATGCCAAACAAATATATGAGTACTCCACTTTTCCATAGTATAATGGCTTTCCCTGATAATCTACGGAAATTATTAAGTGCAACTCCAGAACTAGGTTCTTGGGAAAAAGACTATAGCTGGATGGTGCAGAAAAACTAAATTAACTTTGGCTAGCATGAGCTTTTACTCTCGCTATGCAGGGATAGAATTGATTTCATTTCACAATGCTTGCATCATTTCAACTTAGGCATAACCATCATCTTGCACACACAAGTAGACTGTTTATTAATTGGTAAGAGGAAATAATCCAAATCTAGTTCAAGTTCGATTAAAAAAATACATAGTCAGCAATACGTACAAGCCCAATGCATTGACCAACCCAGGGACAGTGGTGATCAAATCTTTGAACACAATTGTTGCAGATCGAACAATGAGAGGAACGAGGAGGCCGGTACAGCAAACATGTATCACAGTACTTGACTTTAACTGTGTGTCCATTCACGATTACATCCTTTGCTCGTGGAAGTTTCAAATGAGGAGTTCTACCGTTGACCCACTCCATCGAAGGGGTATGTATATCAAATGTTTCGTCCGATTCAGGAGGGGTTGTGTTTCGTGGGACAATTCCAGGATCTCTACTAGATGTCAAAAAGAGAAAAACTATATCCTGCACAAGATATAAAATAATTTGTGAACTGTTTCAACATTCAAGTCAAATCAGTCAGCTATAGATTATAAACTTACTCACAATTAACTAGAGAAAGTTCATCAGCTTTCTTCTATGTAGGTGATTATTCAATTGATTTTTGTTAAAAAAAAAATTGAACACTTGCTTTGAAATGAGAAAGAGAAAAGGAAAGCAGTGAGAAGAGAAAGACAGCTGAAACTAAAAAATTGCACGTGACAGAACAGGTTTTAGCCCTATTCATGTAATTTATTGTCTATCGTAGTTATTGCCTTTTGATACCTGTTACAATCCATTATTTATTTTATTTCGGTTAACGCACTATTTTGTTGTTGTTATTTTTTTTTTCTGAATGCTCTGTATTGTTTTCCTTATTAGTTGTCATGTTTTCTTCACTTCCGTATTTTCTTTTTCATAACTGCTTTGAATTGCTGCACTTGAGCCGAAGGTCTTTTGGAAACAAGCCCCTTCACCTTCATGAAGTAGGGGTAAGGTTTGCGTACACTCTACCCTCCCCAAACAGCACTTATATTACATTGGGTATGTTGTTGTTGTTGTAGACAGAAAAAGAGAAGGGAACATTATAAGGTACTGACTGTCGTAGGAGCAAAAAGTGTTGTCCTCCTTTGTTTCGCCCCCATCTTTCTATGGGGGATAAAGACTGATCACATCATAAACAATGTTTACTTACTCCCTAAATAAGGCAGTTTCAATTGCCAAAGCAGATCTAATACAGAGTCATTCATTTTTTCATGGTAATGAAACCTTATGATCCTACTGATATATTTCATATTATGTCATCATCATCCTATTTAACACCCAAGAATAGGCTAAAAGGGGAGAAAGAAGAATGCAGAATCACTTATGTTGACTAATTTTAACGATGATAAAGAAACTTCATACCATAATGGTAAGAACTGCTCCAATTACAA
The DNA here is from genome assembly GCA_029582685.1 of Solanum piurae. Taxonomy (NCBI): domain Eukaryota; kingdom Viridiplantae; phylum Streptophyta; class Magnoliopsida; order Solanales; family Solanaceae; genus Solanum; species Solanum piurae. The sequence continues at coordinate 12,389 of JAJOOO010003421.1, forward strand.
GTATAGGATACCAAGGACCAGCATCTTTGTGCTCTTTGATACGATGTCTGATTACACAAGAGACTTTTATACAAAAAGCAAGTGCTGGGCCAGCAATCAAAAGTGTTGATAGAAACAACGATGACACATCCGGACCGAAGATCAATCTTCCTCCCAATAAGAATTTCTGGAAACATTTAACAGCACAAAATGAAGGTAAAAGACATGGAACAGAACGGTCTGAAATTATGCAGACTCTATATTGCAAAATATTATTACTGTGAATCTAAGAAAAGTTTGACCATATGAAACAAGCAGTTTAAGAATATAAAAATCATGTTATATCTTATGAACAAGCAGTACAAGAATATAAGGATATCAGCACCTTCAAATTCAGACTTGTAGAAAGTACACAGCTTTAAGTGAGAATTGCTACTATCAAGGCCTGAACTTTAACCTCAAATTCATTCTTACATCAGACAGAGCAAAGAGAGGGAAGAGAAACACAAAAGTCACCAAAATTAGCCAGTCCATGCTGTCTAAACACTTGATTTCAGCAAGTAAACCACATATTCAAATTCAAACATGACTAAAATACTAAGCTAAACACAATCTCTTCAATTCCAAAAAAAAAACTCACATGGCTCTGACAATAGCATAGTACTTATTTTATTTGTTTCACATGGGACACTGAAAAACATAATAGCAGCAGAATCGTAGAAGAGACACTTACATTACTTCCCTTCCAAACCTGATAAAGCTTCAGAGGTTTATGTTTCTCACGAACCATAACTCTGAAAATTTGGAATGAAACAAAAACAACCCAAAACTTCCAACTTTCCAATCCCAAATAAGAATCAAACTCCTTCTCTTCTCCTCCTATTAAACAGCTTCCAACAACCCATATAAAGAAAACAAGTCCAAATTCAGAAAAAGATTGTCTTTTTCTCAAAAAAATTCAAGAAAATATGGAATTCCCCAATTCAAAGACTTTAAAGAAATGGGGTTTGGAGAGCAAAAGGGAGAGAAAGAGAGAGTCTTTTTGTTGTTGTTGTTGTTGTTGTTGGGAAGGAAGTGGTGATCAAGAACCAGCTGCCTTTGTTGTTGTTTTTGTCTCAGACGGATTTACCCAGAATGGATTTTCCCCCTATCTCTAATTTTTTTCTCTCTCCCTCTCCAACAATATTCTGTGTAAAATTCTCCAATTTATAATTTAATACTCTACTACTCACTTCGTCCCAATTTATGTGACACATTTCGGATTTCGAGATTCAAACAAGTCTATCTTTGACCGTAATTTTTTCATATATCTTTTAATTATTTTGAATTATCAATTATTGAGACTTATAGTACTTTTTATGTAGTTTACAAATATATAAATTTCATTTTAAAAAATTTGAAGATTCCATGAGCAAATTCTCAGTCAAACTTAAACTGTTTGACTCTCGAAAAGCGAAATGTCTCGCATAAATTGGGACAGAGGGAGTAGTTACTATCTCGTAAAATTACAAATACATCGTAATGAATTAATAGCCATATTGTTGGGTGGCATTTGGTACTTCGTCAATGTCTCTAAGATGAGGGAGTATTCAATAACTTTGGTAACAAATGAAAATGTATGTGGAATATATAGATACAAAATTCTATTTTTATAAATAGATATTATAATTTTTGTGAAAATTAAAGAGTATAATTGCATTGTTTTTTTTGTTACCGTCCATTCAAAGATTATCAAGTAATTACTTGATTAGATAAATAAGTTAATACATGTAATTACTTATAATTACACTCAAATATAATTCTCACATAAATCGCTTTCTAAACCCACCAATAAATATTAAACATTTTAATCCTTCACAAGATGCAAATCTAATCACCATTCACCAAAACCTATTCAATTTAATAAATTAAATTCTTACTGTTGATGGTATAGCAAGTGGCAACAAATAACATGAAGCTACGTACTTACACATTCAAATTCCTTCAAAATATAAAGACAAGACAGGCTTGAAATAATTACTTTGTAAAGTACAACAACAAATTTAATAATTTTATCACTATCTTGAAAAAGTAGAGAGCTATATTATTTTCAAAAAGACAATAATATCAACAAGATAATACAATAATAAGTAATAATAAAAATCTAAGAATACGAAAATACAAAAATATATAATACTAATACTCCAAAAGTGGAAAAAGCAATATATCTGACTATCTACTAATCGTCTACTTTAATTCTTGATCTTCACACCTTTCTATCAAGGGTCATTGTCCACCGTGAACTAAAGTGAAAAGTCGTAACATATATTCTTCTTTGATTGGAAGTAATAAAAAATGTTAGTATATGTTAAACTCATTTAAATATTACTATTTTAAAAAAAAAAAAATCCTTCATTTCTCCTTTTTTTTAATATCATGAAACAAAAAATGGTTTTTAAAAAAAATATTATACAGTCTGGTTGTTGTTGTTTAGGCAAAAAACGTGCAGGCACAGCACAATTTTCATTAGTCTTTGGAATGGAATATACCAATGAAGCATTACTATCTATCACAAAGAGAAACATTCCTCTTTTGGTTGCGCAATTCATTTTTATTTTTATTGTTATTATTAAAGTGCTTGTTATTATTTATTTTTTTAGATTTTATAGTCATGTGTCCCACTGCTAATTAAGTTGGTGAGGTGATATGCAATGTACAAAAAAGTTGGAGGAAAAAAAGATTTGTTGTACTAGAAAAAAGTATTTGTTGACCCCTTTAACAATCATTATTGCTCGGACACCCGATAACCTCAAAAATAATTATAATTATTCGTGCATATATCTTGAAGAACTATCTTATACTTTTGAAAGGAGCCCTCAAACATCTCTATTGGGTTGGGGCATTTGGTTGTCGTGTCCTTTACGCCTTAGAGTTCGATCGAGTCTCGGCTACTATAGCTTTGATCAAACTTTCAAATTCTGAGTCTGCCTCTGTTTATGAGGCAAGTAAGTTGCATTTATCAAAAGAATAGGAAGAAGTAGCATACAAGTTTACAGGAGGATAAAAGTTCAAATGATATAGCCTTTTAAAAATTAACAAACTGTATATAGATAGATCCATAGATAGATAGAGAGGGTAAACTGTTAAATCTAAGCTAAAACAAAACTGAAGAAAAGGAGACAAGTTGAAAAGAAGATAAAATTATATAATACTGTACAAGAGATCAGTAGCCTCATTTAGCTCCATTTCCCACTCTATATTTCATTTTTATGTACCAAAGACTTTCCAAAAGAGTTGCTGTAATTTGAAGACATAAAAAGAAACCAACTACTCTTTTCAGCCTTTGCAAAATCGACATCTGATGATCCCATCCAACATAATGTATGTCGATAAGCATCGTTCATTTGCTTGACCTGTCAAAACATATAATATAACATAACATGGAAAATCGGTCCCTTGGCTGTATAGTGAAGTGTTGTTATAGGCTGTATCTGGTGTTGCATCAATGCAGAGAAATGATAAAAGCAGTACTGTAAGATTTGTCTAAAAATGCATAGTATTTGGTGTTTTCATCAATAAAAAGCAGTGATCTCAGTAAAATGTACCACTATAAGACTTGTTTATTCATGCATTTGTCCATCAGTAAGATTTACTGATGAAATTCTATATTAGTACTCTATACCAGTGGCGTTTTGTACAGATATTTTTGGTTGCTATATATAGTGTAGTTATGTTATAGAGAACATATAATATAACATAACATGAAAATCGGTTACAGAGAAAACTTGGTTGTTATAGTGAAATGGTGTTACAGAGGACAGTTGTTATAGAGAGGTATGCCTTTATAAGAAAAAACTACCTTTTATCTATGAAGAACTGCTATGAAGATCCACAGTTACTGTCTTCTTCAGTTCTGCCATCTTCGACTGTACTTTGTTCATTTGAATGTGTTGACTCTGCATCTTGATCATCAGGAAAGAAAAGAGGATCAAAATTTGCATTATCGTTTCTCGTCTTCTTCAAAGATTCGTCAATGCCACCATAATCCACTTGGAAAGTAGCATCCTTTCCGAGTATGCCTCCCATCTCTAAATCAAACTTCCCTTTAGAGTTGATTGAACCAAATCTATGACTCATGGACATGGATCTCATACTTGCATCGTCTTCTTCAATCACCCACTCGCGAAAGTTGACCAATGAAACCGGGACCTTAGAGCATAAGATTTCCCTGAGATTCTTCAAAATGCCACGGCTGTATGGGTTCTCTTTCTTTTCATAACGATATCTGAAGTTTTCATACGTTGTCTGTGCAAATACAAATAAGTCACAAACATGTCTGCTGTTTTTATTAGTTTTACTCTGATGTTCCTTTGAGCTGAGGGTCTATCGGAAACAAGTCTCGTACATCCTACCCTCCCCAGACCCCACTTATGGGGTTACACTGGGTGTGTTCATTTGTTGTTTCTTATGTGTTCTCAATAGTTGAATTTCGCTAAGAAAAGATGCTGGGACATCTCAGTTAGTGCAGAGGGCACAGCCCGACTTTCGTCCCAAAGTTGAAAACTAAGTTGCACCTCAAAGCAAGACAAAAAGAAAAGGAGAGATGCGTGCATATCTATTGAAACCATAATAGGTGAGAAGGGAACTTGTAATAGGTGCATTTTTTTGAAAAAACAAGACCAAAGGGACAAAAGAATCATATGAGATTGCACTGATCTACATGAATTAAGATGTTGTGTTATAGAGATACAGAAACTACGATTAAAGGGTGAGAAAGTTACCTGGTTGGTTGACATTAGGTAAAAATGGAAGATGCTTAGCCCTCCGACAAACCATACAGCTATGAAGCAATAGCAGATCAAAACCACAGATACAACATCCGTTGACATGGCATGCAAAAAGCTCCCTGGTTGTCCAAGAAGGTTCAGCAGTGAAAATGTGAACACATATATGCACAAAGTTGTTGTTGATGTTATGAAAAGGAAAAAACACCGATAATTACGCTGCAACACAAGGGGAAAAAGTGTAAATGAACTTTTAATGAAGTAAAGACAGGAATTTTCAAACTACAAAGAAAAATATTGAATAGTAAGAATTGAACAGATGACTTACAACTCCAATACACTGACCCACCCATGGACAGTGATGATCAAATCTCTGAACACAGTTGTTACAAATCGAGCAATGAGAAGCACGTGGTGGACGATAGAGCAAACATGTGTCACAAAACTTGACTTTTACTGAATGACCATTGATAAAAATGTCCTTTGTTCTTGGTAACTTCACATCAGGGGCAGCATTGCCTACCCACTCCATAGATGCTGAACTTGCATTCAATATTTCGTCCAAGTCAGGTGGCCGCGAGTTCCTAGGAACTATTCCTGGATTGCTTGAAGATGTCATGAAGAGAAAACTCAACGCCTGCATTAAATCGGTTACAGCATTCATTCTTAGTGCTATTCAGTTTATGCAATTTTATCTTCCAAGTGTTGAATTACATACCAAAACTGTGATGATGAGTCCCACAATTAGTACAACATGACCATATATTGGACTGACTTTTGGTATCATGAATAGCATTTTTATGCAAAATGTCAATGCAGGAGCCCCTATCAGAAATGTCGATAAGTACAGTGATGCTGCATCAGGACCAAAGATCAATCTTCCTCCACAGAGAAATTTCTGAAACATTAGATAAAGCTTTTATGATTCAGCTATTCTGCATCAAAAAAACTAGGTAACATTGACTTCTTGCATTAGCTTATCATAAATGAAAAACCAGCATGAATTTGTAAAAGCCCCTTGACAAGGCTCGTCCTGAAAAAGGCAGCTTGGTGCATAAATCATCACAACAAAAGGTGACCGATTCCACGGCTCAAACTCCTAACCTACATGTTTTCACATACACAATTTTACCGTTGTTCTAAGGCTCCCCTTCTGAACAAGACTCGTTCTTAAACTACAAAATTTCATATACGCAATCAAGATCAAGAAAGATTAAAAAGGGCTTACATTGCGACCCTTCCAAACTTGATAAAACCTTTTCTTCAATTTAGAAGGGTCCATAGATTTGGAAGAAAAAGCCAAATCTTGATTTGTGATCCCACCTCCCATCACAGTGCTAAATCCAAATAAACAGTTAGAAGCTTGAAATTATATACTCTCTTTTTTTGGTTATTATTATAGATGTAAAACAACAATACCCATAATTTATTGAAGATCAAAAAAGAAAATGAAGATTGTATATTGAGGGGGTGCTGGTGCCAAAAAAAACATAATAATTTGGAGAAGAGGAGGAAGAAGAAGAAGAAGAATTCTAATTTTTCTCTCTCCTCACTCTTTCTCTCTCTTCTTCTTGATTGATCTAAACCAGCTTTTCCCCAGCTCTACATGTTGAATGATGGTTTCTTTTCTTTTTTCTCTCATTACCGTTAAAACAGTTTGGAGGAACCGAACATTTCGCGCGGATTGTGTCTCTTTTTTTTTGTTGGAAAAGAGGTTTATGTTTCAATTATAATGTAGTTTAATCCTTAATGTTTTGTCTTTTAGGATATTTAGTCCCTTTTGTCTAGGGAAAGCAAATCAATTCTCTATATTTATCATCATACTTTGGTGGCAAGATTTTGTTCTTTACTTTTAACGGCTCTAATATGATGTGTACTACTCGAGCTGACAGTTTTTTGTTAAATAGTATCTCTCTATCTTCATGAGGTAGAAAAAAAGTTTGTTTTCACGAGCTGACTACACTAGGTTTGTTAGCGTATTCATAATTAAAGGCTATAGTTTTATTCAATTTATGCACATCTTTACTAGGACGACATAATCAGTGTAAGATTTCATCAATAGACCCTTGACTCAAAATAAAGTGTTGTCTATGCAATTTTGTGCCCACCTCATAATTTCACCAAGCTTAGATAAACAGAAAATCATTTAGTATTTTCCCAATTCTAAAATTTAACATCTTTCAGCATTAGCACGCGCTTCATTGACCTCTACGTCACATCCTTAGGAGAGCGAGCAAATATTTGTAATTGGAATTCATTTCTCAATAGAGAGAAACAACAAGGAAACCAGTGTATGCTCCAGCAATCAAAGAACTTAAACAGTGCTGCAACAAAATAACACTAGTCTGATACATAAAAAAAACAACACTACAGGTCTAATACATTAATAGGATATCGTACAATATCATCAACTAGCCGAAGCCGGTGAAAATTATGAAGAGCAAGAAGAAACCAGTATTCACTGAATTTTACCTTTGTCAATGACAATCCTAAGTACTTAATAATACATAAAAAGCAACAAATTGTCTAGAGTCGTTGCAAACGATAAGCTACAACATCCCGGTGTTGGGCTCCGGGTGATGACATAATTGATAATACTAGATTCCATAAGTTCTCCATTCAGAGGGTGTACCAGATGTCCAAAACCTTGCTGCTCCTATCTTCAACTACTGATCTGCTGCAAGAAGGGAAAAACATGTTTTAGTGTGTTTTTTGGGGTAAAGTAATTAAATGATACTCATTAGAAAGCATCAAGAAGATGCAAAGTTACTAAAGCACACCGACATGTTTTAGTGTTATGTGTCCATGACTGCATAATTTACATGGAGTGTCTTTAAAGAACCAGGAAAAGAGGAGACGAAATGGGAAGAGGGAATAAATTAGTGAAGGGAGAAAAGAGGAGGAATTCATCCAGCTACTTTAGAAAGAACTCGGTTGATTCAAAGGTAGCCTCATTATGTTTGATTTAGTCCATTTCGAAAAGACAAATTTCTAAAGTGGACAATTTAATTGATCTAGAAAACTCAAGTTGCCATCCAATTAAATCACTTTGTATTTGTTTCAATTCCATGTTGACTTTTATACCTTTTCCCCCATTTTCTAACCATTAATTTTACACATTCAAGATCCAGCTCTAGGGGTTTGGTCTGGCTATAAGAGCACAAATGTGTGGGTCAGAAACAAAACACGGGTTCAAACCTTGCAGCAGACAAAAGCGAAAGGTAGAGGAACAGGCTCATTATCATTTATCCACCGAGTTTTGAACGGTAAGTCGCTAGCTTGGGGATTTCTGGTTATAAAAGGACCCATTGGGATAGGCGGAACTGGGAACATAAGATGAAACTGTTAGGATATCACCAGTAAATGTACTAACCAAAGACTGTTTCAGACCTGTCCCATCTGATATTAGCATGTGGTGAATGGAGAAAAAGAATTATTCTAAATTAGAGAACATGCAGCTGGAAGTTGAAGAATTTATAGATTTAATTGACAAATAGTGGAATCTTACAAATCAAATAACAGATCAAACATCAGAATAGTTAAGAAGTTGAGACTTCAAAAGAACGACAATAAGGAACAGAATATGTCAAGGTATTTGACATATTGGAAAAAAAAAACTACAATCCTCAAAAGCCTAGAGGATTTGGATAGACAGAGAGAGAAGGGCATGGAATGAAAAGAATTTGTCAGTTAAGAAATTTCTCTCACGTGATCCGAGAGATATTGCACGAACTGAAGAAACATCATGGCGGTAAAATTCAAGGATGATTAAGGCTTCATCAAAGGAATAAAAATACCAAAAAGCTTCATAAAATGGTGAATACACATGAGATGCAATCACATTCTTTATGCAGGACACGCAGGGAAACACTAAGTGGAAATAGCTCACATTCATTATGCAGATGATACAGTTGTGCTACACGAGGAAAAAGGAAGAAAAATTGCTTTGCTTAAAAGCTATACTTGTGGCCTTTGAGGCAATTTCTCGTCTACAGACACTCTCACCAAAGAGCAGCATATTTCCGGTTAAATCTGAACAGATGATACAAGAACTGACAGAGACAATGGGATGCCAAGGAGAAATTTTCTAAAAGTTTACTTGGGACAACCTCTTGGATCCAGACTGACAGACACAGAGATTCGGGG
>JAJOOO010003422.1:0-23779 GCA_029582685.1 Solanum piurae
TAACTGAACTTTTACTTACTCTAACAATTAAGTCACTATCGCTACACTTTTTTGTCACATCAAAAAAGTCAACTTTATCAATCATAACAACAAGTCATGGACTTTACTCACTATTACCGTAAAATCACTTCTATCGTTATAGTAAATAAAGTTTAGTTACTATTCTGCTACAATTGATACAATTCAATTACTTTAATGCGACAAAAAATAGTTGTACCATGACTTTACCTCTATATAGTGTATAAACTTCTCTTATGTTAACGTGACTATAAATAACTCATGATTTACTTGTTATATTATATTGAATAAATTTCAATAATCATACGTGAAATTAACGTCAGAAAACACAAATTGTATGCAGAAAATCATCAACCTGATTCAAGATGGCTTAAAGAAAATAATTCCCCTTCTTCAGAAAAACAAATTATTACAAGGAATTCACCAAGAACTGTACTAAATGGTTGTGAAGGAGAAGAAAATAGTTCAAGTTTTGGTGAAAATTCCATCACTAAATCTTCAATATTATCATCATCATTAGTGACTAAGGATTTCAAATATCAACAAGATCATTTCAAGAAACCAATGTCTCCATTGAGGCGAATTTCATCTTTTTTACGTTCGCCTTTTGATTCGAGCTCAAGGAAGAAGAGTTCAAGATTTCAAAATGAGGAAAATAAACCAATGTCTCCATTGAAGTGTTTTAGCTATGAGGAGATTGCAAGTTCTACAAATTATTTCCATCCAGGTTTGTGTTCTTCATGTGTAATTATATATTAGTATGCCTTTTACCTCTTTCAAAAAAGATCTTCACATAAATAGCTAGACAGATTTACTGTTTAATTTTTCTAATCGATATATATAGATTATATATTATTTATACACAATGATACATATGTTATACATGAATTATACATATATTTGACCAAATGGCCTTTCTTAGGTTACTCTTTGAATTAAGTCCCTCTTAGTCCAATGGGCCTTCTGTGGCTTTTAAAATTAAGGAAAATTTTCTTTAAAAGGGTATTTGGTCTTGAACTTTTGACTCCAGTTAACAAAATTAATATCGGGCATAATAAGTTGTAGTTGTACTATGTGCATAAGTTAATTTTGTTTATGTGGCGGGAGATTAAGACATTTCAAGAAGTCATAAATAGTGAATATAATTCAATGTGTTGCTTATTGGATAGGAGTTTCAGTTGTATTGACTTGGAAACAATCAAGCAACATATACAATTTTTGTCTATGAATTAAGCAAGACTTATCGTCAATTGAGCAGGTTCACTATTTCTGATTAATTGAATTATCTCAAATTTATGTCTCATAGATAAATTTAATTCATAGCCACAACTTATATCTTATGGGAAATGTAAGTCATTTTCAAAAGATCTTTCAAAAATAGGTGAAAGTTCAAGATCTCCCTTATTAAGGTCATGTTGCAAAGCATCGTATACCGCAACCCTTATGTGTTGAACCTATGTGAAATAGTAAGGATTTATATAGTGTTTGGGACTAGACGTAATTATTATGTTTGGGACTGAGATGTAATTATTATTTGGGGAAGGAAAATAAACCCCTTAATTAAATTATGAATTTAATTAATTAATGGTATAAAATTTCAATTTTGTGAAATGTCATTGATTTATTTCTTCTTTTTGTAGAGAATTTAGTGGGACAAGGAGGATACTCAGATGTATATAGAGGGGATCTTGAAGATGGAAGAAGAATTGCAGTAAAAAGATTAGCAAAAGACAGCAATAATATGAACAAAGAAAAAGAATTTCTAATGGAATTAGGTGTAATTAGCCATGTTAATCATCCAAATACAGCAAGTTTAGTTGGTTATTGCATTGAAAATGGATTCTATCTCATCTTCAAATTCTATCCAAATGGCACTCTCTCTTCAGCATTACATGGTATGTGCCTTTTAACCTAATTTACTCTTTTCATTATATCTCGATCGATAGATTCTGTAGTTAAACAACAAAATTAATTCATCGTTAATCAAGTTGAATAATCCATATTCCATTATATTACTATTGTTGGCTTATGTGCTATGTCTAGCAGCTAGTGAACCATATCCAGTATCATAATTGAATTGGACAAATTAACGACAGATCATCAAAGAACGATTTGTTAGCTAGCTAAGACCAATTTATATATATATATATAGAGAGAGAGAGAGAGAGATGGTTTTTTGTACGCACACCATGATCTTGTTAGGGGTGAATTCAGGGGCGGACCTAGTGGAGCCTAGGGGTTCACCCGAATCCCCTCGTCAAAAAATTACACTATATATATAACGTTAAATTCTCATTTTATGTGTGTATATATTAAAATGAACCCCTTGAAAACAAAGGACAGACTTGGCTCAGTGGATAAGTGGTTCATGAAATGCCCCTATGTCATCGGTTCAAATCCCATTGGCAACATTTTATCCCTCTTTTTTAATATTAGCTTTGGAAAATTGAACTTTTGGGCTTAGACCTTTTTCTTCTGTATCATTATTTTTTCCTTTTATTCCATATCTTCTTTTTAATTTGTTTTTGTTTAAATTTATTAGACACATTCTTTTTATTTTTATATTTTATTCTTTTTATATCTGTTATTCATTTTGTTCCAACGTAACTCTTTTTTCAGATACGTTTGAATAACTTTTTTAAAAAAAATGATGAATTATATTTAACTTGAAATTGAGATAAAAATATAATTTATTTTTAAAAAAAATGTAAATTAGATGTAATTGAATGAAGAAACTTAAATATCGTCAGCATGCTTTTAAAAATATTAATTTAATAGAATTCATGAAATTTCGTTTATATTTTTAATTCTATTTTAGAGAGATGGAAACTAAACTTATTTGATTTATTCGTTATTTTATTTTATTTTTACAAATTATGACTAACCTAGTAAATTGAAATATATGAACTAAAAAAATTGACGATGCTATTTATCTATCTTCTGAATATGCATTATAATATTAGTAACTCTATTTTTACACACTTTTAGAATCTTGACGATTTTCATAGTAATATTTGATTGATTGGATACTAATTAAAAAAGTGAAATATAAAGTAAAACATTACAAAATAAAAGTATAAAAAGCACAAGAAATTTTAAGAATGCTCGATGGAGCATGATAAAAGTAAAAGAAATGTTTAACATGCTATAATAAAGTGAGTTAAATTTAGCATGATAAGGTAAATATTTTTCTTTCCCGTCTCGCTCCCTTTTTCATCATTTAATTTTCACGTGTTTTAGGAATTAACTTATGTAATACAGTCGATCCACTAAAATTCTTATCAGATCAATGCATTTTTGTCCTCTATATTTTTGATTAGTTTAGTCTTTACTTTTATGAACTAATGGAATATCTATGGTTCTTGTACAAAGAGCATGCCGAGGGACTACTACGCTCACCGCACACTTATATTACCACCTTAACTTCTTCTTTATACTTCGGACCTCCTGAACAAAAATTCTAGATCCGCCACTGAGTGAATTAGTAATTTTAACCAGAACGATTCAAGTGTTCAACTTTTAAAACTTATAATACCTTCTGAGTAATGGCGTTTAATAGATTGTTATTTCACTTCTGCGAGGTAAAGATTGACAACATTGTATAATTTTTTACATATATTATATAAGGGAATTGGAACATTTTACGTCGAACTGATGACCATCAATTTTTTACTTTTTTTTTTTGCTTCTTTGCAGGAAAATCAAACAAATCACTTGAATGGCCAATGAGATATAAAATTGCCCTTGGAATTGCTAGAGGTTTACATTATCTTCACAAATGTTGTAAACATCGTATAATACATCGTGATATCAAAGCATCAAATGTTCTACTAGGACCAGACTATGAGCCACAGGTACAACTCATAAAGCATATTATTTTTTGCAATTTTTATCGGGCTTTCTGTATATTTACTAACTCTTCTATTGGGTAAAATTCAAAAAATAGCCATTTTCAAACTTGATTTGAAAAATAACCAATTTCAAAAGTTAATGAGAAATAGATACGTTTGGAATTCATGAGACCATAATACTGTCCTAGTCTCATGAATTTCAAATTTAAAAAGGTGAAATTCTATTACAATATCCTAGTCATTTTTCGCAAGTTTGAAATTAATGTAAGTGTCAAGGATTAAAAAAAAGTCATCAATATGTCCTAAATTTTTCACCTGTTTAAGTTCGAATTCTATAATATATTATCATGATGTTTCTACATCAAAAATGATTATTTTTCAACAAATTTTCAGACATTGGCTATTTTTTAAAAACTAATCCGAAAAGTGGCTAGCTCCTGCAATCATTACCCTTCTACTTTTTTTTTTCTCTTATATTCTTAAAATAGACGATCATACACAGTTTCACATTTTTTTAAGTTCAAATACGTATCAAAATTGATTATTACTTAACGAATTTTTAAATACTGATTACTATTATTTTTTCAAAAAGTGGTTAGCCTCTATAATTTCTACTTTTCTACCAACATGGAAGATTGAAAGATGATTTTACTTTTTTTGGTTTCTCATTTGGTGTCCGGAGCCTACATTGGAGCCCCGATTAAATCTGGATCGCACATTGCTGGGCCCATTCAGGGTGGGAAACCAAAAAAAAAAAAAAAAAGATGAATGAAAAGTTTCTTCTTTTTTATATATCATTTTTCATCTTCTTTTTTTTTTTTTTTTTGGAGAAGATATCAGATTTTGGGCTAGCAAAATGGCTACCAAATAAATGGACACACCATGCTGTAATTCCAATTGAGGGCACATTTGGATATTTAGCACCAGAATATTTCATGCATGGAATTGTGGATGAAAAAACAGATGTTTTCGCATTCGGAGTTCTTCTTCTTGAAATTATTACTGGTAGAAGGCCTGTGGACTCATCAAGACAAAATCTACTTTTATGGGTACGTTTTATTTATTCCTTTTAACGCTATTTTTTCAGTTCATTTCAAAAAGAATATTTAATTTAAACCTTATTTTTAGTATTAGCAAAAAGCTTATATAATCACATATATATTATGGCATATGTAAGATCATAAGTTTCAAAAAAAATTACACTTACAAAGATGATATGGTATGTTTATATATGTCCACAAGTTTCAAATGTATTACTTCTCCTGTCACAATTTGTGTGGAGGAGTTTTAGGGACATGTGCACTACTAATTAAATAGAAACTAGTATCGGATAAATTTTATAGTTAAATAACACTTATTGTATTGAGTGATGGATAATTACAAAATTTGGTTAGCTACGAGCAAACTAGTGTCGAATAAGCAATAAAGTTTGTAGATATTTGCAGCTTCTTCTTTTTTGTAGTATCAGTTTAAGAAAGAAAGAAACACGACTTCTAAAACTTTTAATTTAAAATGATTAATATATATTTGTATGGCTATAAATCAATCATACTATTAAGGATAATACGAAAAGTTTAAAGTAAAATTATTTCTAAAGAAGAAAGTATGTGTTGCGTTTTTTTTAACAGACTAAAAATAAGTACCCATATGAATTGAAACGGAAAAGTACTTTCTTTATTAAATATTTACACTTTGTGCTTAGTCAAATATGATTTCTAAATTAAAACGGAAAAAATAGTTTGTTGTTGATTTTTACTTTATTTGGAATTTCTTGAAAAAAAAATCTAATGAAAAAGACAACAATATTTTGGATATTGGTCCATAGATTTAATAACAATAATAATTGCTCTCAGAAAAATCCCATTGGCTTGTCTTTTTAACCCTTTTTTTTCTTACTAAGTTGGATATGAAAATGACGTGTGATCTAATGGAGGCAAAAAAAATCTAAAAATTATAATTTTTCAAGAAATATATTCTGATATTTTTTTCAAAAATAAATAAATATGAAGGATGATAAGATATTTATAAACTTGTATTTGTTATGTATATAATTTATTCGATAAATTTTCTTAATTAACTGCTAAAATATTACTCTCTATTTTTAAGGCTACACCCTTAATGGAAGGTGGAAAATTAATCGAATTAGCAGATCCAAAGTTGGAGGGTGAATTTAATATGGACGAATTGCATAAGATGGTTCTTACAGCTTCATATTGTGTAAGACAATCTTCAGTATGGCGCCCATCAACGACTGAGGTAAATTACTATATTTATATTGTGATTAGTTATATAATATAATGTCTCAGACTCAAATAAATTGTGATCGATTATATTTTTTTTTCTTTATTTTTTAGGTGTTAGAATTGTTGAGATATGGGGATGATTCTGAGGCAGCAAAAAGTTGGAGAATACCAAAATTTACAAGTGATGAAGTTAATGATTACTCAATGGTTTTTGGATATGATCTTCCTTCTGATTTAATTTTAGAAGACCTTTTCTAATCTTTAGTTTTCATCATAATGTTGAATTATTTTTCCTCATTTTTTCCATAGATTTTCCACTTAATGTTTAAGTGTATTATGGCTTCTTTTTTTCACTCGATATCTATTACTAAATTAGAGTCTGAGTATTTTGAATTCACGCCACGTAGAGCCTCATTCGGAGGAGAAGCATTTTCTATCAAGAATTTTTTTATATATTCAAGATTCAAACTCGAGATCTCTGATTATGGGAGGAACAGTCTCATCCATTGCACCATATTCTTTCGTGGTAGTGTATAATGACTTGAATAGCATCTATATAGGTGTTGGGTTAGTACCCAATTGCAAATTGCCATGTGTAATAGATCAACACATAAGAGTAGAGAATATTTGTAATCAAACTACTCTCATAAGGTACTTTTAAAACATTTTGATTCTTTAATTTGTCAATTATATCCGTTTTGTTATGATTGTGTCATTTTCTTTGATTTCTCAAGTTTTTGTTTTTATCTTGCAGAAAATTTATCTACGCCAAGTATTGATATTAGAAATAGCTGATAAGCATTAAATGCTAATAAATATTTTTTTTGGTGTTAAAACTGATTTATGCATAAGAAGTTAAATATTTGTGTTGAAGTGCTTAAATTGATAAAAGACATTTGATTTGTTTGATAAACAATTTTCTGCCAAAAATGACTAATATGTCCTTAAAAGATATTTAAGCAAATAAGCAAATGAACAAAGTTACTTGGTACCTGTACTAGTAAGAGATAGTAGGCACCCCGAAAAATAGTTTGCACATAAATTAACTGATACACTATGATTACAGCAACAACGATAACAATATATCCAGTATAGTCCTACCAAATAGGATCCGAAAAGGATAGAATATACGCAAATCGAATCTCCACCTCAAAAATAGAGCAATTATTTTCGATAGATAATATATAAAAAAAATAAAAAAGTGAAGTGCTTGGATGGATTTCAGACAAGAGAGTAAAAATGGGCCAAAATGTCTTGTTGGTAAGATGGCAATTGGAGAAAGTGAAATGGGAGACCAACTTGTTGTTGGGCCACTTATTGGGCCTACATAACACGTGAACTTCACGAGCTAACCTCATGTAATTGGGCCCACTTTGTCTTTCTCTTTCTCTTGTCAATTCTATAATGTCAACAAAAGTGATAAGAACAAGAGGGTTTGGCTATTTTTTTGCCAATAATCCATTTTAGGAATCGTTATTTAGTAAATTACTCTTTTTGTTTTATTTTTGTAATTGATGAATCATTTTAAGCAAGTTGATTTTTTTTTATAAAAAAGTTATACAATAATTTCAAATTTCATAAGTTGCAGACGCTAGAAGACGGTCTAATATTTTATCCGTAAGATTGAATAATACATGAAAAAATATTAGATTTGAGCCTACCATGGAATGATAGTTCCTAAGGACTATTTATATTTGTACGACTTTAATAATAGAGATAAACTATAGATATTTAGTAAATGACTATTTTTTAGACCATTAGATTAGACTATGAACTCTTAGATCAGATATAGTCTAGAGAGTATTTCAGTGGTTTAGTAAATGAATTTTTTTTTAGTTCATAGATCTTTTAGATTATGCTCTAAAGAGTCATTCTGAGCAAACTGAAAATTTTATGAGAAAACGTTATATGATAGTCACATTTTTTATAAGCTACTATAAACACTAGAAGATAGTCTAATATTTTATATATAAGATTGAATAATACATGAGAAAACATTATATTCAAGTCTATCTCTCGTCATGAGACAGGTGTTTATGAAGTGTCACAACATTAAAAAATTTCTTGTATATTCATACTATATATTCCTTGAAACTGAATTCCCTAGTGTGTGGTTAGGAATCTTACAAAATATTAGATTGACCTAACCATTTGTTTGTTTGGTATACATACGTTATCATATCATTTAAAAGATATATGTCGAATATGTTACGTTTTTTCATATATTTTATATATTTTTAATATATATATACATATTAACATTATATATATACAACATAATTTTTTCAACGAATAGAATTTGAATAGATCTCTTACACAACTAGTTCTCCCCCTACTCCCTAGTATAAAAATCCATAAGGGGATCAAGATTTTAGCGTGATGAGGGCATCAACGCATCACTATCTTTAGTATGCCAATTTAAGTAAAGAATCGATCAAACTCCATAAAAATACAAATTGTTATAGTTGAGACTCAATTGGCTGGTGAAGTGTTAGTTAATGACAATTGCATGTACCATATTGATTAATAATAATAGTGACTATAACTATTAACTAAAAAATTATCTGTCTTATAGAATTTGGACACCTCATCACCTCTATGGAACATTGAGAACATTCTTAACTAATATTTAGTAAATAGACAACATCTCTTGGCTCTCAATCCAGCCAACTTTCATAATAATTTTTTTTTATAAAACTTTAACCTAAATTTGTCTCATAGCTTAGTTGTTGTTATTTTTAGTCTAATAAAGGTTGATGTAGAAAATAAACAAAAGTCCATTATGGATTATGCCAATGAGAATTTATGAGAAGATATTGGCTCACTCTAAAGGCGATTAATGGATTTTTTTCTCAATTTGGTGTTCAATTTTTGTATTAAGATTTAACTAATTTGAATTTGCTTATCGCATGATCTAATCCGACCTTTTCAATAACAAAAAAGATTATTTCTAAAATCTTGAAGTCAATATTTTTGATTAAAAATGAAGAGCCAGTGGATCAAACATATCCCACTATACCTCATGTGGGTTAAACGCCAAGGGTTAATAATCACTATGCTATAATATATTTATTTTTTGAATTTCAATTTGTCCATTGACTATCTAGTGTTCACTAGTCGGAACGTTGATTGTCTATAAATACAATTTTAAATATATGTTTAGAAACTATAAGTTAATTTCATTCTTTTCAAAATATAATGAATTTTCAAATGTTTTTCTAATTAAAGAGGTAAATAATTATCAATAAGGTGTAATATATATAGACAGTTTATCCAAATACCAAGCATTATATCAAATTTCTTGACCTATAAATCACACAAAGATAATTGTTTAGTTGATTGAATCCCTTCCTATTTTAACAACTTAAAATATGTATAAACAAACAATTAGTATGGCCATGATTGAAGTGGCATTTTGGCAACGAAAAGGCCATAGTTTTTCTTAATCTCTCACTCAATGTCCGATATCCACATTGCAGCCCAATTAAATTTAAAATCATGCTAGGAAATCTCACTTGATAGGTAAAACGTTCTCTAACAAAGATAATTTTATACTCATGAAGACTCAAACTCAAAACATATGATTAAAAATGAAAAAATATTTACCAGAGTTAAATCCTTACTAGTCATAGTATAGGAGGGAAAAATTATTATTTATTTATCAAAGTGGCTAAAAGGACAGGTGAATGGTCGGCTGGATAAGGCAACTTTTAATATATTACTATATATTTATGATATAATTGTCCTAACATTATAAAATGTGGGACATAATACAGTAAGTATAAGCCAATCAAATTTCAGAAACAGATATATCTCCACTGCCCATATTGTTATTGACAACTCAAAATTGTTGGGGTTGAAAATGGTTTTGAAATAGCCAATAACATATAAAGAAACAGATCTTCTTGAAAGAGAGAAAATAATATATTCTATAAATAACATACTCAATATAATTTTATAGTGAAATTTGAAAATAATATATACACGAATTTTATTTTTATTTTATGAAAATAAAAAATTATTTTTGAAAAACTCTCAACTGAAGTAAAACATAGCAGAATATTCATTAAATATGTTTAAAAAAAATATGAGACTAATAATAGACGTGCAAAGGAGTCAAGTTCTATTATTATAGTCTCTACTTTTCTTCTTTTATTTATTGACCTAATTATATCGATTTTGCATGCTCATTTAGCTATTTTTACTTTTAGGGATTTGAATCCATCACACCATATCATTTGATGGTTCTTTTTTTTTTTCTTTTAGCTATCACATAATTAGTATGTTCACTAATATAATCAACTCAAATCTATGCGCTTATTGAATCAAAATACATTCCCTACCTAAAATACTTCTCTTTATAGAATTATATTTTAGGATCTAGGCAATGACCATTGTTTGGTAAAATTTAGCCAGTTGTCAAAAATCGACATCAAGCTGTCAATGACCATTGCCTCATTCACGCGTCTCTCAAACTTGAGATTGCACATGCTCTGAAAACAGGTTAAAATGGTGTATTTATTGTGGTTGGAAATAATTTCGTGGGGTAATAGGACTTTCACAAACTTAAGGTGTCTATTTCAAAAAATGGTATAAGTTCGATGGGGTAATTATGTATTTTCTCTTTGTTTTATCATATTATTTGATGGTCTTTTTTCCCCTTTACATCTTCATAAGCTTTATACAACTAAAAAAATATTATAAACTTATTTCAATGTTCAGATACAAAGTATCTACGTATTTATATATTAAAAAATTGAAACCCCCTAGTGGTGGTGCAGTTGGTTTGAATAATCAATCATAATTCAGAAACAGATCCCAAGCAAACCAACTAGAAATAATAAAAAATAACATCTTGGTAAACTAAACTTTCGTTATACGAGATTTTAGAAAAGCTCAGATCATGCGAGAATTATTATACACAATTCTATCTATGTTTCTACAAACTACTGTTAAGTTAAGATTTTTAAGTTTATAAATTCTAAATTTTTAAAATATAGCATACTTGATTCTAAATAAATTATTTATATTTATTAAATAAAATTATTGACGTAAAAATAAAATATTAATCAAAGTTATTTTGTTATAAAGAATCCGTAAGCATGCTCTTAGTTCGATAACTTGATTATATTGGTAATATTCTAATCATACAACTTTTTATTGTATCAATATAGCTAGGTAGCTAAACTTGCGGTTCCAATCAAAATAAAATATTAATATTTTCAATAAGAAATTTCAGAAAAAATAATATAAAAAGAAAAAAATGATTGAATCATTTTAATATTTTATATTGAAATCTACTACGTGTCCATTTTGAGAACAACCAATCAGAATTTAATAATAGATCCTCAACAAACAAGTTATTAAAAATATAAGAAAAAAACTACTTTGACTATTATCTTAGTTACCAAAATACCCTTCCATTAAGTACATAAAAAACCCAATACCCATTTGGATATTTTCGGGTAATTGGAATTTTTGGAAATACAACTTATAAACTAAAAATAGAAATAAAACTAAGTTAAAAACGAAGGAACGACGCCGTATCGTGAGTCAGCCGCAATGAATTCGGCGCCGGAGAAAATCCCGTCAACGTCATCAAACTCGCCGGCACCGGCGCCATCGTCTGTTCTTTTAGCAAATCGACCTTTAATTCTTGGCCTTGTTTCAGCATAAGCTTTTCTTGAAGCATAACGAATAGTTTTCTCGAATTTTCTGTTTTTTTTCTTCTCTCTGTATCGCAAAACTCTTGCTTCTCTATCTAAACCCAGTAATTTTTCACCTTGATGATTTGCAGAATTCAATAAATCAATACTGCTGTTGCTGTTACTCATAGTTCTCATATATGGGTGGTATGATATTTCTGAAATTGAGCTTCCATCTGGTACAATTCCAACATCTAAAGAAGACGAAGACACCTGAAAATTCCACAAAAAAAAAAAAGGAGAAATTTTAGCTTAACTATGAAGAAATTGCAGAATTTGGTATTGGTAAAATGATGGGGTTCTCATAAAAATCAAGAAAAAGAGCTTAATTTTCAAGATTTGTTGTTTTGGTTACTTACACTGAGTGATGGGGTGTTGTAAGATTTGATGTGTGATTGAGTGAAATCAATCTCAAAATGTTTCTCTTGATGATGAAATGGCAATGATTTTATTGCAGTATTAGTTTGTACTGGTACAACACTATCATTTGCTGAATTGTAATGAGGTTGAGATTGTGTGTTTACAGAAACAGAATAATCAAAATCAAGAAAGTTTTCTGAATCTGTGAATATGAAATCCATTGCTTTCATTTCTGTGTTTAATGGAAGTTTTGATGTGATTGTGTTTGGTGGAATCCATGGATCATTGTTGTTGTCATGGTGTCCAATACAAGCAGCTACTTTACTCAACTCAGGGGCTATGCCCGTGGTTGTGGTCGTGGTCGTGGTCGTGGTATCGTTGATCGAGACGAGGAGTGTGGCGGCGGTGGACTTCACGACCGATTCCACCGGGTCGTAAAACGGGACCACGGGAACCCGCTCGTGGCGCCGGGCGAGCGGGTTGGCGGAGTGGATGTCGCGGTCGCACGCAACGCATAGTGCAGCTGCGTCAGCCCTGCAGGTGACGCTAGCCACCGCCTGCTCGCAGACCTCGCACACCCACACACGCTCGTGGCGGGCGTGCAAGCGAGTGTCGCACGACAAGCACACAAACGTGTTGTCCGTGCGACAGAACACCAGCGCGGTGGCCAAGTGGCAATACTCACACGACTTTGCCATCCGTGCCGCTGCGCCGGTGTTCCATCCTCCGGGAAAACAATTGGGGGATTCTCTGAATATGCCCATAATTAATCTTTCTTCTTCTTCTTCTTCTTTTTTTTTCTCTAGCCTAATGTTGATGGCTAAGCTTTGTTAATGTGAGTTTTTTTTTTTTCAAAATGAACAACTACTGCATCTTATTCTTAAGGGAAATCTTGATGCTGACTAGTATTGTTGTGACACGTGTGATGAATTTTGGCCACAAAAAAGATTTTATGACAAAGCATGATATTATTTTGTATTAATTGTCGTATGTCTGTGCCGACGTGGGTCTACTTTGAGGATAGTAGATTTTATTTTTTTTATTATTATTTTTATTTTTTAGGGGTGGGGTGGTTATTTTTTAAATTATAAAGAAGTTGATTGTGATGGGGAGACTTGTTCAATTTTATTTTTTTTGTAAAAAAGAGGAAAGAAATCTAGTGTTAGATCACAAGAAAGAGAAGTGAAAAGTTTGTCTAATTTACTTTATCACAAAGATCAAATGTGGGTAAAGTTTCATAGCTTTTCTAGTAAAGTTAGTTATTCGAAGATAATAAAATGAGATCATAATATTAAGATTTTTCTTATATTGAAATGTTAACTTATAATTTGAATTTTCATTATGTTTAAAGGAAAAACGCTTCAAGTCATAATAATGTCAAATATAATATCATTTTTTTGTGCTATACTTCAAATACGTTTATATCAACTACAATGTTTATCGTATAGTCATGACTTCCTTTATTTTAATATTATTGTATAAGGCAAAAAACTACAGTTAATTTGAATAACTTCTTATTATCTTTATTTTTTTCGTGTATTCAAATTAGCTTATATAAAGCGATCCACGATCCAAACTCAATAAATATAACATTATTACCTAAAGAAGATTACAAATTACATTTAAAAGATTAGTTGACACTCAACATTTGAAAAGACTTCTTGGATCAACTTTATTTTTTTTATAAGTTGTTCCATGAGGGCAAAGGAATTGCATGAACCCCCTTCTATTTTCCCAGCATTTAATTTCAATTTGTCTTTTTTTTTTTTTTAGATTTCTCACTAGAATCTAATATTTAATATTTGTATTAAAATTCATTTAAATTTGAATTTTGTGTGGCGATTATCAATAGTATTGTTTATATTTTTATGAGTTTGAGTCTGAAAATTTAAGACCTCATATTAAAAATTGAAAATTTTCAATACAACTCATGTTCATCGAAGTTGTCATCATCAAGCATTGAATAACGAAAGCATTACTTCAATTTTGGATGCCAATAATTTTAATTAAATCTTTCCCTTTCCTAATGTAAAATAGAAAGATGTTTCTTGAAACCAAAAGTATATAATTATAGCATTTTTCAAATGATAGAGACGGAAGGTTATATAAATTTCAAAGTCTTTGATGACTTTGTTGAAAATAATAATGATAAGGAATTTGAAATTTAATTTAGAGAATTAGTCGAAAGTCTTGTGATTAAAGGTCATTAAATTTTTTTCCCAATCACACTCTAATACTTGAATATAATATTATTTTATTTATTTTCTACAGAATTAATATATGTTATGAAACTCGGTTAATCTAAAAAATCATGTAAGACATTCCTCCAAAGGTGATTTCATTCCAAACATCTAAATTTGCATCAATAAATCTTAATACTTTATACGCGACGTACATTTACGTAAAATTAAAAAATTCTTAGAAAAGGGCTGACTAAAGTTTTATAAAAGCAGTGCAAATTGGACTTGAATATTTACAAAATGATCCAAATTCCAAACTTCACATCAAATTAATCAGCATGAATTCAAGTGTATCTAACATAGATTTTGCATCATTAATCAAATCCTTTTAATACCAAGAAGAACATAAAGTATACAATTTTTTATTTTTTTTATCTTTTAGATAAAGCTAGATGTATTTTCCAAACATCTTGCATTTGAAGACAAAATAACTATTCCACAAACTACAAAGTAATATGAATAGTTCTTTTGTCCAGCTTTTAATTGAAACTTCCAGAAAATGTACTTCAAAAGGTTCTTAAAATTAGGGCAAAGGCAAGAAAAGTTATCGTAATTAACTTATAACACAACAACAACATGATGTATATTCACAAGTAGGGTTAGCGTTTGAGAATAATAGAAAGTACGTGTATTTTTATTATTATCTTAAGATATAAATATTATTTTCGATAGATGCGATGAATTAAAAAAAGGAAAGAAAAGTTATACCATGATTCATGAACATGTTTAGGCCTCATTTGTATACTTGAAATCACATATGGGCAAGGGTGGATATTGAGGAATAGTTAAAGGGTTACGTAAACTCAACAACTTTTATCTAGATCATGTATATATTAATATCAAGAAATCTGTTAAATATTTATAAATATTTAATTGTGAATTTTATTATTATAGGCGGAATCAAAATTAAAGTTTATAACTTAGATTCTAATTTTTTAAGTTAAGTACTAGTTAAATTTATAATTTGTACATATATAATGATCTTTTAAGTCTTAAGATAAATACATGATTTGAGCTAAAATTATTGAATTCGACCTCCACCTCTAATTGGAATGACAAAGTTGAAATTTTTGATTCGCTTCCACATATGAATATTAGTTACATTGAGTTTTATATTAGGAGACAAACATCTTTCTTAGTTATCCGAGATATATATCTTGATATAATTTATTTTAGGTCACAAGCTCAAAAAGTTAAAGTTGAATCATCAAAATACTCATTAAATATTAAACGATTATTTTACCCTTGCTTAAAAGCTATCACTACCTGCTAAATGATTTTTTAATCATTATATCTTGTACTTGTTTAATGAAAATTTTAATTTTTCATCTTGAGACAGTATCTAATTAATCATTTGCCTTTAATTAAGTTAACTGACTAAACTTATTATTCATTAATTTTGGTTGTACTTTTCTTTTCATATTGTTTATTGTTTGTTAGATCGTTTGTACTACTTAACATGAGATTCACGTACAACACATTTATTTTAAAATACAGTTGCAACAACATAAAATTAATGAAGCAGCCAGGTCATGTATACTTATAAAGTATGAGTAAAGGTAAGTGTGACCTACCAATTCCTATGCATTTCATCTTTAGGAAATCTTCTTCTCTTTTTAGTTTAATAATTAATCGTATTAAATTTCGATGCATAGCGTCCCCTCATAACTTGGGATTAAATGAAATTTGATGATATTTATAGAATCATCTTATGAGCTTTTCGGGTCCTGCAGTGACAGAATTGAGATTTTTTACAAAAGAGATTTAAAATATAAACAATTTGTAATTGAATAACATAATTTTCTATCGAAATAAATTTGTAACTGACTGCGCTTCCTAATTCCTGAATGGTCTTTTAAAATCTTTTTATGTCTTTTTTATCAGTCATGTGATGGTAGATATGTAGAAATGAAAAGGGGAGGGTGCACATGTCTCAAGTCATACTATTATACTAATTCACGATGGTTACGTAATAAATTGAGGTGATAATGTTTATCAATTAACTATGATTTAATGATAATTGTGTATATGAAAATCGTGTTTTGTATTAAGAAAAAATGTTTGAAATATATTCGTTCTATGATCGAAATTGCTGTAACAATCTCAATTTTTGGGCAAGACATATTACCCATGCAATAATGTATTTTAAAGATATATAAGTGTCAAACTGGACAAGTTACTATTTATAATGATGCAATATTTATGATGTCCTAGCATCCATATATCTTTAAAATACACTATTAAATAGTGCAGGGGTAATAGGTCATGCCCAAAGTTTGAGATTGTTCTAGCAATTTCGATCAAAGTTCAGATATATTTCAAACATTTTTCCTTTTATATTAATTGGATTGACTTTAGTTTAGTTTGAGTTAGTTAATTCATAAAGGTAGAACAAAATATGCCAAAGAAATTGGAGTACCCAAAGAAAGCAACCAAGGGAAATTAAAGAGTGATTAATTTAAATTAGTTAATTTCCAATTTTGGTTAGTAATCCCATTTTATACAACACTTCCCCTATATTATTAAGTATATAAGTATTTATTATTATTATTACTTATTTCTTAGCAATTTGTGATTTTTCATTTCATTTCACCTGATGTTTAATAGTAATTATTATGGGATCAAACTAATGTAGAATCACGCCAAAAATTCGACTTTAAAAATAAAGGGAAACGATTCTATTTTCAGAACTCAAATTCAAAAACTTTAATTAAAAATAAAAGTATACTTAATTATCACCCACCATATCCGTGGTCCACAACCTTTGATGATAAGAAGGTTTTTATTAAATTGAAGGATTAGGAAAAAGAAAAAAAAATGATATTTGTTCATTTATTATTACTTCTTTTTTCTTCTTTCTCTTTTCATTTTTATTTGATTTATCTATTTCATATTTAATTATTTGTTTTATTGTCCATTTGTCGTTTGGTACAAAGTGGACAAGTGGGTCCCCTATGTGTTCTCGTGATATAGAGCAAGGTGGGTCAGTGTCACGTGCTTCACCAGCTATTTGACGGGTCAAGTGAATTGTTTTTTTTTTTTTTTAGTAAAACTTACCTTGAAAAAATATATTTTATTTGCACGATATAATCTATAAGGTTCATTTTTATAATAATTCATTAATGAGAAGCCACATTGCTACTAAAAAAATAATTGATTTTATGATTTTTAGATGAAACAAAGCAAATTAAACCCCTTAAATCCACCTAACTCCGCCCTTGTTGTTTCCTAGGTTGATAAGCTCTATCGAAAAATATAATATTAAAGTAAAACACTCTTTTTTTTTGGAGGGAGGTGATTTATTTAGTGTTCAAGTTGAATCCGATTAGAATTAGATGCATATTGAAAACTCTTACATTAAAGGTAAAATGTTCTTTAACAAAGATAATTTTATATTCATGATTCAAAGACAATGATTTGACTAAAGATGAATGAATAATAATTGTTCCATCATAATCGTGTCTTAGTATAAACATAAGTCATTTTTTGCCCAGAAACATTGATGATTAAAGATTGTTGCAAACTGTTTAGAAAGTGTTGTTGGTGACGTAGTTTCAATGTACATGGCAGTACCAACTGGTTCATCCATATTTGAGATAGGGACGGAGCTACCGTTCTTCTTATGAATTCAATATTATCTAATACTAGTTTTAGTCAAAACCGTGTATTTGTATTTAATTTGAAAAAATCACTTAACATCCATAAATTTCTACTAAGAATCTAAAATTCATAAACACAAAATTCTAATTCTTCTTCCACTATGAATTTCTATTTGGAGTTGTCGACTTGTCGTGTGTGTCAATGTTTCGATGGTCATCTTGAATCTTTTAGTTTGGAGTCTCTTTTGCTTAACCATCTAGTATATGATATTTACTGTTAGTTCGACTAATTCAAATTCATCTGACAAGGATGGGAGAAGCTTACCTCGACGAAGTATTTTCATTCCTCGTGCTTGAATGCACAATCTCTAACTAAAGATATATATATATATATATATATATATCATCCATTCCACCACATCTCTTGACAAGATTTCGATCTAATTCTCTATCTAATATTTTAGATTGAGTAAAAGAAAAACAAAGAGGATCATTAAGGATATAGTGATGCATGGGTGAAAAGTAAATATGGGCCGATTGGGCCAAATACATAGATGGGCTTGAACAAATATGTAAAATTACAAAAATGGGCTAGAACAGATATGTCCAAACTATCACAACAAAAATTCCCAATGTGTTAATATGAAATTAGCAGGTATTGTAAAAAAGAAGACCTTTCTTAGGTTTCATTTTTTTTTATTACCTTTCGAACTATTGATGAACCAATGTGCAGGTAATTTTGGTGTTTGATTGGAGACGAAGTTTAAGAAAAATAGAACCTTTGATAATTGATATATATCGGAACATCATCTCTAAGATTTGTAGTTTAAATATGTCATGTCATTCTAATATGAGCAACTTTCACATATATCAAACACAAAAATCATATTTGTATGTTATAGCTATAGTTTGCATAATTGCGCTCAATAGCAAACATAAATATGTAAATTTCTCTATACATATACAAAAGAAAGCAGTTGTATATAATCTGTTTCTGTTTCGGTATACATATACAAAAAGATCAGTTGTATAATCTGTGTTTGTATAAAGCGAGAAAGAGATAAAGGCAAAAGAGAATTGGACAGAGGAATATTTTTATTGTATAATTATAAGTGTATAAGACGAAGATATATGTATTTGCATGTGTATATACAATTTTCTCTCGCTTTATACAAACAAAAACGCAATTTATACATTTCTGTTTGTATAAGCGAGAGAGGCGAGGGAGATCTGGGAGAGGGGAGAGAGGGAAACGAAAATATATGTATATATACAATTTTCTCTCGCTTTATACAAACACAAACACATTTTATACATTTGCGTTTGTATAAAAGCGAGAGAGAACGAGAGTGGCGAGCGAGATTCACCAGGAGAGAGGCGAAATAACAACAATTTGCTATGGGGTACAATTAAATCAAATTATCTTTATAACATTTAATTTTAATTAATTGTTTGCTATTATACATTTTCCCTTCTAATATAGCAAGCTAGAAGAACATGTCATTTAAGATAAAATGTGAGAAATTAAATCTTAGATATCAAAGTGTGGATTTTATATAATAATAATAATAATAATAATAATAATAATAATAAAATAAAAGACATGCTACTAAACTTTGCTAAACTAAAGAATGAGGAATTGATTTAATTGATCCCAAAATTGAATATCGTATGTTCTCCACTTTGTAATATGTATGTGAAGATTACTTGTCTTCTGGGATTCATTAGTATCATCCTCATTTTTTCTTTTTACGAGGAGCTCCCATCCCTTTTTGCTTCCTTGGTGACTCGAACTCGCAATCTTCAGGTTGGAAGTGAAGGGTGCTTACCATCCGAGCAACTGTATCATCCTCATTAAAATGAACTCATAATTATTTTTTAAGAAAATAAGTCTAGTATTAAGAATACTAAAGATTTAAAATATAAATTCTAGATTGGGAGTTTATTTTTTTTTTAAAAAAACACAAAGGTTAAAATCAATAAGAAAGTTCCTAAAGTATCAAAGTCTTATAGGGCTAACAAAAAGATTTTGAATCAAGCTTCTTCATAATTTGAACACCCCTAAAATTGACTACACTTGCTATCTTCCTTGCTAAGCTATCACTATTTCCCTAATAAATTCTAAAATTTCTTTTTTCTTTTCATATTGTGTGTTTCAATAAAGGGAAAAAGGACAAATATACCCCCAAACTACCGTAAATGGTATGCAAATACCCTCCGTCATACTTTTGGGACATTGGTGCCCCTGCCGTAAAAAAACTAGAGCATATATACCCTTTATACTAACAGACACACACGTGTCATAATCTTATCCATCGATGCGATATTTATCGCAGGATAAGATTGTGCCACATGTCCCTATTTAGTCTTCCGTTAGAGTGAAGGGCATATATGCTCTAATTTTTGGACGACAGGGGCACCAATGTCCCAAAAATATGACGTAGGGTATCTGCATATCATTTACGATAGTTCGGGGTATATTTATCCTTTTTCCCTTCAATAAATTATAAATATCTAAATAAAATTTCTTGAAGTAGAATACACGTCCAAAAAAAATCAATATTTTCACGAGCACTATTATTAATAAAAAATAATCCAATCACTCTTCAATATTCTAATGTATTAATTTTTAAGAGTCAACCCAAATATATGAAAAAACATTTTTCATTAAAAAATAACTTAAAAAAACAAAAGTGCCCCCAAATCTCAATTGGATGTAAAAACCATTTTCCTATTATGTCTTTGTGGTTGATCCAATTCACACTTTCTCTCTTCTAACTTAACCTTAACACTAATCAAGTTCCCAAAGCAGACCCTTGAGCTTTCTCTGGTAATTCACTTCAATTAAAAATCCAACTTTTTTCCTTTACTGGGTCACCATAAATTTGTCTAAATATTCACTACATTCAATTTTTTGAGCATTTTTTTTTTTGCTTATTGGGGTTTGTTTCAAGATCTGATCTTTGATTTTGTATATACAGAAAAGCAAGCGAAGGGGGAAATGGGATTAGTGTTTTCACGATTGTTTTCTTCGTTATTTGGGAACAAGGAAGCTCGGATCTTAGTTCTTGGACTTGACAATGCTGGCAAAACAACAATTCTCTGTATGATTTACTGGTTTTTATGGATACCCTTTTGCTTATTTTGTGATTTGAATTCTGGGTTTTCATATTCAGTTTGATTAGTATGATGATTCCTTGTTTTCTTGCTTTTTTGGTATGCAGATCGTCTTCAGATGGGTGAAGTTGTTTCCACTATTCCAAGTAGGTTACTTGTGTCACTCTTTATCCAGATTTGTTTGTTCCCTTTACACTTGGCTCAGTTTTAGTAAATGTTTCAAACTAATCCAAAACAAATTGATTGTACTTAGAAAGGAATAAGACATCGAATTGATACAATAGTTAGTATAAGTTGCTAGTACGTTTAAGAGTATTAGTTAAAAAGACTATTTTTTTGGGAAGAGGGAGGACTAGTAATCATGCTGAGTTGATTAGAGATAGATTTAGCCATTTTCTAGTGAATATGAAAGTGTGAATTGTGAAATAGAAAAATGAAACTGTGGTGATTGTCCATGATCTCTTTCTTTTTGGGTCATGAGGTAGAAGCGTATCTACAAAATTTTATGTGCCATCTATGGGTGGGAAATTCATCTGCCTGGCAAACACTAGTAAGGTGTACATCAAGATTCAGATTCGAGCAAAGCCATACTTCAGTGGGATTTGAACCTTGGCCTCCACCTTAATCATTGCATTTTCTTACATTTTTTAAGTGAAGAGAGGATATTGGTTTTCTTTTGTATGTTCCTCCTGTTTTTCTTGTAATGGATGGTTTTTGTTGATTTTCATGATGCAGCAATTGGATTTAATGTTGAGACGGTGCAGTATAACAATATAAAGTTTCAAGTTTGGGATCTAGGTAAGCTAATGGATTAGTTTGACGTTTGCTGCAAACTTGTCTTAGTTTCATTTCATGATCTTAGAAAATTTTTCCTGAACCTTAACTAGATTTTGTTAGAAAAATGCTTCTCTTTCTTCCCAGTTCTGTAAGGAGCTCAATCTTTTCCAGCTTTACTCTCATAAGACACTCATTTCATGTTCTTTGCTTGATGCTTTTATCTGTAGTAAATGTTTCCCGTGAAATTTCCTTAACTTAAAATAAGTTTTGTCAGACAGGATGGCTTCCGTTCTTCCCAGTTTTCTGGAATTAGTTCAAACTTTTGCAGCTTTTTCGCACAAGACACTAATTTCACGCAACTTTGATGCTTTTACATGGCTAAATAAGTTCAATAGGGATGGTCACAGGGACTCAGAATTAAAAAATGAGTAATCAGTTCATGTAAATTGTAAATCTTTCATTTATCTCTAAATTAAGCTTTGTGTCAGTATATGGGTTATTGGTGTCTGGTGTATTGTATCCTAAAGCTTGCACAAAAGGGTTTGACCTAGTGTTTAGTGAAAGGGGGGGGGGGAGGGAGCTATGAGGTCTCCAAATTCCGGCAGAGGCAAAAAAACACTAGGTTATTCTTTCCATTTGCCTAAGCCTTAATGGACTTACCTGACCTCTGAGCTGGTTAGAGGTAACATCATAGGAGGTACCCGGTTAAATTGTCAAGATGCACACACAAGCTGGTCCAAAAACCACCTTTTTGTTTAAAAAATGTATCCTAAAGCTTAGTAATTAAGGTGCAAGTCTTGATAAAGGAGGGATAACCTAGTGGGAAAGATATTCCACCTCCAACCATAAGATTGGGTGTTGAGTTACCAAGGGAGCAAAGTGGGAAAGGACCCCGCCACCATGTGCTTCATAAAAAGTGTGCACTTCAGATAATGACATGCAAAGCGATTTCAAATAGAAGGAATTAGTGTTATCAAGCGCAAAAAGCTCTAAGGTCTGTTGGGGCTTTAAGCACAAAGCGTAAATAAAGTGTGGGCTCTAATAAAAAAAGGTGCAAGCAAAGGAAAAATATAAACATATATCTTTAATTTAAGACTAATAATTATAATCATGAGTAACAAATATATGAACAAAGAAATTTAAAAAATATACGATAACGTGAAAGAGAAAATGATCAAAATGGTCCTTCATCTATAGGGGTTGAATTATGTTGGTCCTTTATATATGTCACCTTATCCAAATAGTCCTTCATGTATATAAAAAGAGTATCATTTTGGTCCTTAGCTTTAAAAACTAACTAAAAAGTAAAAAAAACTGTTAAACTTAACTGTGGGTCCCACACTTGGTGGATCCTTTCTTCCACCCTCTTTCTTCTGCCATTTCTTCTTCTCCATTTCTTTCTTCCACCATTTTTTCTCCAATTTCCAATTGATTTATTCTTCTATTCATTGCCAAAATCCTCTCTTACATAGGGGTGTGCAAAAACCGAACCGACCAATAAACCGAACCGAAAAAAGTGTTATTGGGTTATTGGGTTTTTAATGGGTTTATAAAAAAAAGTTATTGGGTTATTGGTTCAGTTTCGGTTTTTAATATTGGGTTATTGGGTAAACCGATAACCCAATAAGACAGTAATAATTTACTACTTTACCCTTCCTAAATATTAAATATTAATAATTTAATATATAACTAGACACTATAACAATATCAAATTATTAGTACTCTACCCACTTCACACTATGCCGCTTTAGTAGTCTTTATTGTTTACTCAAAACATAAATACTAAAGTAAGGGTTCGCAATTGTAGCTATTTGATTTTAGTTTTAGTCTTGTGAACTTTTTTATTTTAGTTTGTAATTGTAGGTTGTA